>JAQIWO010001123.1:0-11033 GCA_034695405.1 Entomobrya muscorum | reverse complement strand
CATGATATAATTAAGGTATGGCAACGTCATGAGAATAACTAAATGATGCAAATTACAAACACTATACGCTACCGAATATAATACTAACGGCGCTAACTAGCATTTTCATTTACAAGATTTCATTTACAACGCTGAAGTCACTACACTTCCGACATATTATTTCCGATCCCATTCGAACACGGCACAATGGTCCAGCACAAACAAAGTCTTGGCAATAATGGCATTTCGTACGAGATGTTCGAGAAGATATTCGGTTAGGGCAACAGTGACAACGTCCTCTAAGTTTTCTTTTACTTGATTTGAGCGTAACTGAAAATAAAAGTAGTGGAACGTTTTAAACGATGAGTGAGCACGTTAATGAAATATAGGGCAGGTACGCTTACACTATCGTCACACTAGTGCATTGTTTATATCGAATTATCAGTCGCTCAGCCGCAGTTAGGTATTCCTGAGGTTACTCTTTGAAATCGTAAAATCCTAACATATTATCCCCTTGTGATTAAATGGCTGTGACAATTAATAGAAAACTTTGCTGGTTGGGTAAGATTCAAAATGTTTGTAAATTTTTTTAAAACAGATCTTAGCTTAAATTCTAAACGAATGCTACTCTCCACCGCAGATGCATTCACCAGTACAAGTCCTATGCAACTAACTAAGTTTATACATAGGTGTACCAGGGATTAAAAAAACACAATTACGACAAACGTTAACAACACTTTTAGATTTGGGCAGCATGATGTTCACACGGCATGACTGTTTTGCACACAAATACTCTTTACAACTGTAACATCTAGTCCTGGAACTTGTTTTAGGATAAGTTGGACAAAATTTGCAACGCCCCACAGAAGGTCTGCCTGTCACTATAAAAGAATTTCAGAATTCAGTTTAAAATCTAGATTTATAGACTAGTAGTTAACCACCCTACCACCGACTGCTGTGACTGTGACCTGTGACCTTAGCCCACCAAGCCCAATAAATATTTATACTAAAATATATAATTGACTATAATTACCTGATGAATCTTTACTAAATGACTGTACAACACATTGAGCACCTGCACTACTTCCAGATCCAAGAGCTTCGTTGAGAACAAGAGAAGGATTAGATACTTCAGAAGTGGAGTTGTACTGTACTTCCGCAAAGTTGATAATCTCTGGGGGGATAAATTTTAAAAATATTATTTTATTATGTAAGATTCACTCGCTTGAGCTTTGAAGATGACCTTATAAATAATTAACCCCAAAATGTGTTATAAATAATTACCCATCTCGTCGCCCATTGCCCTGTCCCCGGCAGAGTCGTCTGCTCCACCTTCTGCATAATCTACCTCATCTTTATCGTCTATGCTATAAACGGAGATTGGTTGCGGTTTAACATCTTCAAAGCTGATCATTTCCTCTTCCTCCTCATCTATTTCTTGGTAGTGCATTGAATTCATTGAAGAATAGGTTTCCACATTTGGCCGTGGTGGGGTAGCGATTGCGACAGAAGGAACTTTTAATTGGGTCGTTGTATTTGTTGAAATTGAAGTTGCTGAAGACATCCGAGTTCGTTTAGATGGTGTGGGATTGGAATCACTGCTAACTGGTCGTGAGCGAGTTCCAGAAGTGGAATCCTTGGCACTGCTCGGAGCGGTAGACACAGGTACTGATGATTCCAACTTTGACAATCGATTAGATTGCTGAAGGGTATCTGCGTCCTGGTTCTATAGAAAGATTATGATTTATTTCGCATTCGCTGAGTGTAACACAATAATGACAATAAATGTAGCAATGAAGGGCCTACCAAACACTGATTTAATCCCTGAATTTGCAGCAATTTTGCAGCTGCTAAGAAGCTACTGAGATCAGCAGTTCGCACATGAACTTCTCCTCGGTAGATGAACTGAACAATGTTTTTAAGATCCTCGAATTTAATGTTTGCCAATGCAATCAATGTTGTTCCAGCCTTGTCAACACGATTCATCTGTTCAATTATATACATTACATTATTCTTCACCTACTGTAAAATGGATTGAAACATTTTTTAAACGAAGACAGTAACCAATCAAATAAAAATTCTCACAAACCTTGAAAAACCTCTTGAAAAACGGGCTGCTCCAAGCTAACGCCACTTTATGCGCCTGGATAAATTCCCCTTCACAAGCTAATGTCACATCTGTCATGGAAAATTCCTCATCCTCCAGTAATTCCAGAAGACCAGTGGTAACAAAACTTTGGTGACGGCTCCATTTCAAAGAATATAAATCCCCCTTTTCGGTAGATGGGATTCCTCCATCTGCATGTGTCCTTTTATTAGTCATTTTGTTTTTTATTTGCTGTCCTTCTTACGTTAACGTTCTTGTTACGCCTTCAAGTTAATTTTTGAATTTGTTTGTCACGACGTGACACATTTGACATTCCTACAACCACTACAAAAATTGAGTAAAAAAATAATTAATGAGAATGAGACTAAAATTGTGTTAGAATCATGTATTGACACTAAAGTTTTCTCATTACTAACAATCAACCATTTGTTATTGGTTTTAAGTGTTACCTAAAACTACAATACAAAACTGATCTTCGCGTTCATCACTTTTAATTACAGTAGTAGTAAGCCACATGAAAGAACGTGCGTAGAATCTTACCAGCTGACTATTTCATATTTCCATGCATCTTCTCCTGTTTCTGTTTTTACGCTTTTTACTTGTGTTGTGTTTACGTGCCCGTCATTCCTGCATTACTTCATCTAAAATTCAATGAATGATCAAGTTCTATTTTAACCCATTGCTCTTCCCAAATAATAACCTTTACTTTATTTTTAATTTTAACCCATTTCTATGCGATTATTCTATGCAGGTCATAGACTTGAAGCTTGTACATATATGGCGGTGGGTGAACGTTCCCGTAATAGGTTTATACTTTTTACTTATGTGATGTGCGTGTAGGAAGCAGGAAGGAAGAAAGTAAAGGCACGTTGTTGGTTTCGCGGTCGCAGTGTGTAATCCTTTGTTTCAAATTGAGTGCGTCAAGCAGCATGAAAACTAGACTAAATACATTACTGATTTTTTTTTCTCCTTCGGGTGGCGTGACAGATTACAATTACAGATCCAATTATGAGATTTTGTCTATGATATTTTTAGAACATTCATGAGTCATGAGTCTATGGATATTTAATGCCTGAAGTTCTTCCGTCATCATTTTTAAACTTGACAGTATATAGAAGTAAGTTTGTTAGTGTGCAAATCATGCTCTCAAGGTAAAATTCATTTGTTATTTTGTAGGCTCAGCGGACGTGGAAATTCTTATTCTTACTATATTAAATTACGTATTAATGTCCATACTCCATACAGTGTCCAATAGCCGACAAAATGTTAGTATGGTTTATGCTAAGAAATTAAAAGAATAAAACGGTAATTCGTAGGATTTGAAATGAATGATTGAATTAAAGACGATTATGTGCCTGATAACGCCAAAAATACTATATAATACCTACAATAATAATACCAACGCCCCAGCAGCATCCATTCGAAAATCTGGAAGTAGTCCATGAATACTTTTTGAAGAGAACGTTTGGAAGAAGTCCTTGGGTATTGGGTATTAGTTTTGGTGCGTCGGGAATCACTGGAAGTCTCTCAAGATGTGTCCCTACTCGTGCTAAGTACATCATTGTTTGGCAGACTTCAAGTCGATGAGCAAACTAATTTTGGAATGGTTGGGAGGAAAGTCAATGAAAGTGGCTATATAAGACGGAGAATCTGGAAAGCTTTTGGGAAAAACTGAGAAAAATCATGTTTTACCCATTTTCACTTATCCAGCCAGGCTAATTTAGCGATAGAAAACATCAACAAGGCACTGGAAATCCGTCCTGGAATGTTATGAGTAGACATGTACACTATTACCCCAAAAGGCCAAAAATGGTGGTAGGTTTAGCTGAAAGGATATCTCTGTAGCAGATTAGATTCACCGCTCAACGTTAGAATGTCCGAATATCTACCCTTATATATAACAAGCCGCTGGAAGAGCCTTGGGAAAGTTCCAGGAAAAATTCGCTGGAAAATTTATGTCCTCTGATTTTCCCATTGTCGCAGCTCTCTTTCCGAAGCAAAATCATCCTCCAACTTTAACAAATCACTGGTAAACTCCAAGTCCATAAGTTCTTGCATAAATGTTGTCGTATAATTTATATTTAATTTAATAGAACTTTTCCTTGTTCTCAATCTAGTTTCATGGTCGGCCTTAGAATACCTACGGACTCGTCCTTGTTCTACTTTGAGCATGTCAAAAAACTCAACCAAAATTATGACAAATTGTCTACCAGCAACTTTCCAATCTCAACTAGTTTCCTATACAATCAAAGCGCCCCAATTGTCACACGCATGCATGTTGAATGCTCGAATGGTCAACTTTCCAATTTCATGACATAAACTTCGCATCTCTCCTATCATCCTCTCAAACGTGGCATGGCATTTGTAGAGGACGGATTCTGCGTGGGAGAGGATCATCCCTGTTATCAATGTCATGTGAAGTCAACTTGGGTTTGAGTGGTAAAGTAAATTAACTAAAATGCTTTGCAAATAGCCAAATCTTTGAGTAAAAATCAAGTCACGATTTTAGCCCAACTCATGAACCAAGAGTTTAGTCGTCTTGAACCCGAAATTATGACGACAACATGGCAGGAAATTAAACCTTGAATATGGCAGCATTTTCCTAAATGTAAACATAAACATAAAGACTTGAATACTTATTCATCTTCAGAGCTTTTATTTTTTTAGCATTAACTATTTCACATGAACATAATATTATTTATTGTTTTCTTTCAACCCAAACTAACTTGTCAAATAAATTATTAATATGCTGTTTTATCCACTCCATTTCATTTGTTTTATTTCATAACAAATTTCCCTATCACGGGAACAGCATGCCCATCTCCTCTCGGATCACTCCCTCCACAACATACGCCCGTGTCTGGATCTCTCGTAATAATCTGTCCATTTCCAAAATACAACCTATCAAATCCCTTCACGTACATTGGATTATTATGCCCCATTTTGTCTAACTTTTCCCTGGACTCTGTTGGAATTCCTTCCTCCAGAAGAATCCTTCCCCCGTTGCTCATTCCCTCCTCGATTTGCACTCTGGGAGCGTCTAATGCTTCCTGAGGATTCATATTAAAGTCCACCATATTACTTATTAGTTGCACGTGACCTTGTGGCTGCATGAAGCCTCCGACAACTCCGAAAGGTCCAAACAACTCTCCATTCTTCACCGCTATCCCTGGAATTATCGTGTGGTAAGGTCGCTTTCCAGGCTGTAAGCAGTTTGGGGATTCCCTATCAAGGGAAAAATGCTGCCCTGCATTTTGCAGAGTGAACCCACACTTTTCGGGAACGATGCCAGTGCCGAAACCTTCATAATTGGAGTTTATGAAACTGCACGCATTTCCGACTCCGTCCACCACGCAAAAGTAGACTGTGCTGGAAGATCGGAAGGGGTAGCCGTGCTGGATGTTGGTAATGACCTTTTGCGGATTGATTAGCTTTCTCCTTTCGACGGCATACCGTTTGTCTATCATTTCCTCGATGGGGATACTTGGCACAAAAGTGGGATCCGCGACGAACAAGTTGGTGTCGGCAAACGCCAACCGAAGACTTTCAATGACGTAGTGTAAATGTTGAGCGGAGCTGTGTTCCAGGTCGTAGAGGTCAAAACCTTCCAAAATGTTGAGAGCAAGTAAGGCAGTAATTCCTTGGCCATTTGGGGGCATTTCGTAAATGTCCAGCCCTCGGTAATTTGTGCTGATGACGGTGTCCTGGGTAGTTTCGTGGGAGCGGAGATCGTCTAAACTCATGATGCCCCCGGTTTCCTCAATGATGTTCACGATTTCTTGGCCTATTCGACCGGAGTAAAAACCGTCACGGCCGTAGCCACCGAGCTCACGGAGGGTTTGTGCGAGATACGGCATCTTCATTATGTCACCGGCTTTTGGGGCGGATTTTCCGTTGAGGAGGAGCTCACCACCGTTCGGAGAGGCTGATTTGAGAAGACGCTCGCTCTGGGCCCATTCATAAGCACAAATTTCACTGACAGGGAATCCAATCTCGGCGAGGATTATTGCTGGTTCAAGAATTTCATTTAAGGTTATACGTTTACTGCCGAAGAGCTCGATAGTTTCACACCAACCGGAAGCAGCACTGTCAAAGTTAAATTGAAACTTTATAACAATTTATGATTTATAATTAAATTAAATTGAAATATTATGACTTACCCAGGAACTGTAATGAACAAAGGGGATGTGGATGGAGGACGATTGCTTTCAGAGTACCCCAGTCTTTCGAACACGTCAATAGAAAGGTCAGCTGGGCAGCGGCCGCTGGAAACAACCATGGAAAGAAACGTGTACGCATATATGGCAATTATTATTTAGTATTTCTAGTAACCAAAGTGCAGCTTACGAAGCATTGAGACCACGAACTTCTTTCGTCTTCGAGTCGAAAAACATACAAAACACATCTCCACCAATGCCTGTCACAAAAGCAAATCACATTAATGAAGCCATATCATTACAAATCAACACGAACTATATGTTATAATAAATAATTCAAAAGCCTATTAACTTACCCGTTGAGCAAGGCTCCGTCACATTAAGGGCTGCCGCCACCGCCACAGCGGCGTCAGCCGCGTTTCCACCAGCTTCCAAAATACGAACTCCCGCTTGTGCTGCAAGTGGCTTCATTTCCACATTCCACACAAAATCACTAATCTTCTTCCAGAATATCGAATGATAATTAAAAATATATATATCAAATTACTTACCTGACTGCATGCAATCATTCCCTTATTCGAGTACACCGGAGATCTTCTCGAATTCCAACTTTTTTTACTCATACTTTCCAAGATATTCTTCTTTTGATTTCCTCTGGAATAGCTGCGTAGAATGATTCTTTTTATAAATCCTCTCACAAAATCTAACAAAAATTGTTATTTTATCCTGCCACCGTCCTAAACTAGAATGAAATGAATCAAAACAAGAAAAAACAATTTCCCCAAGAGAAATTGACTTTCTCCTTGAGAGTCAAAAACTTGTTTATTTATTGCTTTCACGCATTTATTCATAAACTTATTCCTGATATATTTGCAGGATTCCTTCTTTTTTATTACAAATGGCACAAACATGCAATGCATGCATGCAACCTGGTCCCCACACTCGCCAAGAAAATAAGACACATTCTCTCAAAAGAAAAGAAGGTCAATAGCAATATAGAAATGTAAATGTAGACATTTCATTGTGCTCCATGTAATTTGGATAATTAATACGAAAGACAAAGCACAAGCGCAAAAAAAAACTTTCCTTCCTTTTTTTCTCTTGCTACTATACTGACCGTCTATAATATTTTTTATTCTGGTCTACCTCCGAATATAATTTTTTATTGCCAAGCTTATGTTTTTTTTACTGTACACAGTAAATAGTTATGTTCTGGAAAATATGTACTCATCACCGTCTAAAAAAGAATAAAAGTCGATCAATAAGAGAAAGTAGTGCATTCCCTGAAACAACGAAATAGAAAGAAAAAAAACTATAAAAAAAAGACTGACTGACTCCGTCTGCTACTACTACCCTCCGTCGTGATGTTGAAAATGTTGATGTTTTCTCTTCCTGGGACTAGTGAGGAGTGAAACGGAGAAGAAGAAAAAAAGATATATTTTCACTTTGGCTGTTGTCGGCGGTGTCCTAATGAAATTATATTCTCTCTGGTTTATTTTGTAAGTTGGTGAGCTTGACTTTGAGTGTTTTCTTCCCTTTTCTCTCTCTCCACCCGACTTTCTCTTATCTTACAAATGTGTTATTCGACGCTACCTTATTTTTTCCCTGTGTGTCCAATTGATTACGAGAGTAGATAATATGTAGAGCAGTGAAATGCCACACACACACAACACAAACACGTTTTTCTACTATTGGATTGGAACTGGGGGAAAGCATGTATTTAGTAAAAAAGAAACTCGCAGGAGATATCAAGGGGAATAAATGCATGACATAAAGTTTTCACCTCGGTGGTAAAGCTCAATACTACAAAAAATTTGGAATGCCGGAGGAATGAGAAGAAATCCAAATTCGCATTTTAGTGGTGTTGTGTGTGTGTATGTGAGTGCGATGTTGAGTGCGATATAGGTGATGGGACTTGGTGAAAGGTCTAGAGAGTGTCCTCACAGCAAACATGCCGGGTTCTCAACAATGCTGGGGAGAAAGGCTTGATTGGAATATATCCAAAGGCCATGTGGGAACTGAAAAGAATGCAATATTTACTTATCCTCTCTTGTTACATGGCATATATAAGAGGAGAAAGCTTAGAATTTCGTTGTTTGACATTCTAAAGAAATGAGATGTTGGTTTTTTTGTAGCAAAATAGAAAAAAAAGGAAAACAGAATTTTACTTTTCAAGACAGCTCTGCGGAGAGAAACACTTTGTGGCAATCTAAGAAGCAAAAAAAGGAAAGTACTTTTGCAATTTTGTTGGAGAGGTTAAAAATTAAATTACTCTGTCTCTGTGAGAGTGAGTTGAGTAGGTTACACAATCGAAGCTAAAATAGCAATAACATATAAGCGTATTTTTATAACTTGAGGTTGAGGTGGATGTGCACGTGACAGAATAAAACATGAATGATCTGGTGTCTGTTGTCTCTCTTTTATACTGGCTTGTCTTGGTCTTGTTATGTTGCTTTTCAATTATTTGTATCATTCACTCACGCATGGATTCCCCACTCATTACCGTAATTTTCTTTTGGATTTCAACACAACATGATTCTGAAATAATAATGTAGAGTATGAAATGAACTTACTTACTGGGTTACTAGGTTACTACGATCGAAAGGTAAGTACGTGCAACGTGCGTGCTTTAAATAGAAAGGCGATGGCGATGCACACTGTTCGTTTACTGTTACCAAAACGCTGGAACCGAAGGTCGCCGTCACAGCAGGCTGAATCTTAATGGAGTATGATTGTTTGTTTGTCTGTGAGCAGTCATGCTTCAGATTCCTTTCTTGGTTAAACGCCAGAAAGCCATACTGATTTTCTCTTAAATGGGTCAATAAATCACTTAGAAACTGTTAAACAAGGGTCAATATTTGTCTGATAATTTACCGCGTTGCATATAGCTCATTCTTGATCAATGCATTTATCAGTCATATTTCTTTTTTGTTGGGCTATCGCCGGTATTGTATTTTGTTATCAGCATCGTCATTACATCGCATTTTAGAACAGTTTAAAATTTAAGTGGACTTACCTTCAAGGATATGGGTATGTGCAAGTTAAAACGAGTGCAAAAAATATTTGAGTTCATGCTTTGATCAAAATTTTTATAATCTTTATAAAAACTGTTTTTTCTTACCTGTCATTTCCATTCCATTCATGCATTCTACCGTGTACTCTGAGTTTTTAAAAACATTTTCATAATTCAAAATCTGTTCACTTCATGTCATGTTCATCAAATTAATGGTGATATTATTACAGAGAATGGCTGCACCTTTGCTTTTATTTCGAACATCATTTTATTGGCTTAGACTTTTCTATTTTTAAAAATGTAAAATGTTTTACGTGTTGATTGCAATCTTCTCCTCATGTTTGTTATACAAAAAATGCTTAATATTAACGACTTTTTATATGGAGGAACCTAAAGAGCATAGGTATAAGAATTCGGAGTTTTAAGAGACGACCAGCTAAAAAAGGAAGATATCATATTTTTGTTCCACTTTCCACGCAACTTTTCTCCTCTGCTTTCCAAAATAAAGCAATAAAGATGAGAAAAAGATGATAAATGTGGAAAAACAGGTACGCCGGGCTCTTTGGAATTCAAGGACCACTTCTGATCAAAGGTTAAAAGTATTTGTTTTGCTTACATCTTTGGATGATAGCAATCAATTGCTTTTAATTACTTATAAAAAATAGAATAGCTTTTGCTTCACCAATATCAGTTGTATGTGATTTTGTCGAATGAAGGAAGATTTCAAAAGGCTTTTAGAGCGAGTATTTTTGTATGATAGTTCCTCTGTCTCTTATTTTGTAGCTTTATATATATCATTGGTTGGGGTTGGGGCATTTTGAGCTGGCAACTCTTTTCGCAGTTATGTAATGTTGGACTGGACAATTCAAGTCATCATGAACAATCTTTGCTCGTAGAATGCTTAGGTGGATTTTTATGCATATATTATATAAATCAAGAATGTTGCGTTATTTCCACAAAAACAATTCGTGCAAGACTGCAGGACATTTTTATTTTATTTTATCGTTTCATTATTTTTCCCTTTATATAACATAATAATTTTTAATCTTTACTTTGTTTTCACCACACAACTTAATATTCATGATTGTACACATTGCTTTTTTAGCGATTGTTCCAAATTGATTCTTCTGATACTGATTCTCTCTGATTCCATAATATTCAATTTCCATTCCAGCTGAAATTACCATAACATTCATTCAAGTCACATCACATCCCGCATAATGATCAAAGTATCAAAGTTGCTCATGATTATAATCGTGTTAAAATGAGAAAATGAATTTGCACGACTTTTTTTTCACACTACCTTTGCAAAAACATCTTGTCTACAAAATATCTACACTCTACAAGATAATAATAATAAATATAAGTAGTTTATCGATAATTTTTTTTGAATGTATATAATTTGGTAAGTATTTTTAGGTTTTTTTTTGCAAAGAATTTGTTTGTCAACTTTGTGTGCTGTGTGGCTGGAGGAGAATGTAGAAAGGATTGAATGAAAGTTACTTGTTTCCGTTTCTTGATCATTTTTTTTCAACGATTGAATACACGTAATAAATATATATAATGATAATAAGGTATACAAGAAGAACAAGAAGAAGAAGAAGGATAATAAAAATGGCTTTGGAATAATTTAAAGTATTTAAATGTAGGATAATTAACTAATTTTATAAATATGTAGTACTAAACTAGTAAACTATTGTTTAAACAATTATAATGTAACTATAAATATTTATAAATTGAATGTAACAACAACATAAAGGATAAATCGGTACATAAT
>JAQIWO010001122.1:0-11039 GCA_034695405.1 Entomobrya muscorum | reverse complement strand
AGAATATTTCACGAAACCATAAATGTTTAGAATAAGAACATCATATTTGAGAACTTAACAATTGACGGTAGCAAACATTCCCCGCCTTAGTATGACTATACTAACAATGATCATGATGGAATAAGTTTAAACAAAGGAATTAAACTACTATAAAAAATATTTAAGCTTCAAACAAAAAATTGGGGTCCTCCAAGCCCATGTACGGTCCTTGCGTGGGCAATGACAAGGGTACGGGACGCATAAGCGAGTGGCAAGTTGACATGGCCTTGGAGGTGGGTTCCCCATTCTAAATGAAAGAAGAACATACTAATTTTAAATTCCATCATCATTCATCATCAGATAAAATAATACATAATTTTGTAATTGGTCTAATAATCTCTGTATTTGCTGTCTTGACGGTTGCTTTTCTGACGAGACCGTCATTCCCAGGATGGGTGGCAATAATGCGGCCAAGTTTCCACTTTGTAGGGGGTACTAATTCTTCTCTAACAACAACTAGGTCTCCAACTGCTAAATTCTTCTCCTTCAGCTTCCATTTTTGGCGCTGCTGCAATGTAGCGAGGTACTCGGTTTGCCACCTCCTCCAGAAGTGCTGTGTCATCTGCTGGACTCGCTGCCAATGACCAAGTCGGTTAACTGGTATCTCCGTCAGGTCCCCTTCAGGAATCGCGACAAGTGGTTCTCCGATGAGGAAGTGACCTGGCGTAAGCGCGTCTGTATCTAAGGGATCAGATGACAAACTACACAGTGGTCGACTGTTTAGACAGGCTTCCACGTTACACAATAATGTTTGAAATTGTTCCAATGTTAAAATGGTTGGACCAATGATACGCTTGATATGATACTTGGCTGACTTTACCGCTGCCTCCCACAAGCCACCCTGATGAGGTGCTGCAGGTGGGTTGAAAACCCATGTGGTCCCAACTTGAGATACTTGCTGTTGTAATTCTTCTTGACTTGTCTTCAACATGTGTCGTAACTCCTTGTCCGCTCCCACAAAATTTGTGCCGCAGTCACTATACATGTGACTAGGTCTTCCCCGCCGTGCGGTGAAGCGCTTGAAGCAGGCTATGAAGTCATCGGTTGATAAGCTAGTAACAGCTTCAAGATGAACTGCTTTTGTTGTAAAACAAACAAACACTGCCATGTAGCACTTGTCTGAAACTGCTCCTCTCCCTCTTCTCATCTTCACTGGAAAACTGCCTGCGAAATCCACTCCACAATGAAGGAATGGTCGATTTGGTGTGACTCGAGCTGACGGAAGATTTCCCATCATCTGCTTGCTATGTTGTGCTTTCACTTTTCTGCATACTGTACATTTCCGAATATTATGGCGAACAACATCTCTACCTCCTAAGATCCAATATTTGCGTCGCAAACTTGATAATGTAACTGTGAACCCACCATGAAGTAACTTGAGATGATAATCTTGAATTAATCGAATAGTCAGCTCGTGATGATGAGGAAGTATTATGGGATGCTTGTTGTCTTCTGATAATGGTGAATTCTGGAGTCTGCCTCCAACACACAATAAACCCGATGAACTGATGAATGGATTTAATTGTGTAAGCTTACTCTTTGTAGTAAGTGGCTTGTTCTTCACCAAGTTGTCGATGTCTTCATGGAAACACTGTTTTTGAACGAACTTGACCACTGAACTCAACGCTTGCTTTCTCTCCGCTGCAGTCAACGGACCAGACACCTCTTGTTTCTTGAGATATCCAAAAAATCTTCGGAACCACGCCACTGTGGATATAATCTTGTCTAATGATGAGAACTTAAATATCGCACTGGTATGATTTTCTTCTGTGCTGGTGCGGAGTACTGTAATTTTGGCTGGCCGTTCCTCCTTCAATACTTCTTCTTCATTCACATCTGCCTGTGATGATGGGAACTTGTTTGTCGATAACCAAACAGGTCCATGAAACCATAAACTATTGTTGATGAGATCAGCAGCAACAACTCCACGGCTTGGAAGGTCTGCTGGATTATCACTGCTTCGCACATGGTTCCAGCACCTTGTAGGAATAATATCTTGAATGTTGGCTACCCTGGTGGCAACATACATTTTCCATCGTCGTGATGTTGACGTGAGCCAGCTAAGAGTAATCATGGAATCCGTCCATGCATGTACAGTATAAGGAAAATTGAAGCATTTCATTACAGCCTCCATCGTCTCTGATAACAAAACAGCTGCGTTGAGTTCCAGACGAGGGAGTGATGTTTGCTTCAGTGGGGCTATCTTTGACTTTGAGGTGAGTAAATGGCTGGATATGATCCCACTTGCTGTTGTACATCTCATGTAAATGCAACATGCCAGAGCGGTCTCTGAGCTATCTGCGAAGCCGTGAATCTGGATATCGAAAGGATCCTCAGGTACAATGCATCTAGGTATTTTGATTTGACAAACCTTTATCAGCTGTTGTTGATACTCGTTCCACCTCTCTTGTATAGGTTGACTGCAGACTTCATCCCAATCTGATGTTTCCTTCCATAAATCTTGAAAAATGATCTTGGCAATGACAGTTGTTGGGGTAAGCCATCCAATGGGATCAAAAGTGCGTGCAATCTCTGATAGAACTTCTCGTTTTGTTGTTTTCACCTGTTGCTTCTTGTTTTCTACATTGAAATAGAAATAATCATCCTGAGGCTTCCAACGAATACCTAGCGCCTTGATGGAAGTATGTTCATCAAATTCATGAGAGACGATCTCCTCCTTCAGTGCAGTAGGAATGTACTTCAGAACTTGAGGGTCACTACTACACCACTTCCGAATGTCAAGTTGAGCACTTTTACACAACAGTGTAAGTTCATTAAAAGTTGATATCGCTTCTTCACTTGTAGCACTTCCACCCATAAAATCATCAATGTACATATCATTCTTCATAATTTTTGCAGCTTTTGGAAACCGTGTTTCTTCATCAGAGGCTAACTGATGCAAACAACGCGTTGCCAGAAATGGGGCACAAGCTGTGCCATAAGTCACTGTATTCAAACGATACTCTAGGATTGGATCATATTCATTTTCACGCCATAAAATTGTTTGATAATCACGATCATGTTGATGCACTACAAACTGTCTGTACATTTTAGCTATATCTGCCTTCAACGCGATTTTGTGGCCACGGAATCTTATGAGTTGAGTATATAGGTCATCTTGAATTGTTGGTCCCACCAACAATGAGTCATTGAGAGAAATTCCAGACGACGACTTCATGGAGGCGTCGAATACCACACGTAGTTTTGTGGTGCTGCTGTCTTCTTTAACGACAAAATGATGAGGGATGTACACCACTTTCTTTCTCACTTCAGGCTTGCTCACCAACTCCATGTGCCCCAAATCGATATACTCCTTCATGAAAACTTTATACTGCTCATGTTGAACTGGATACTTCTTAAAACGTTTTTCTAACTGTTCTAGACGACGCACTGCTTGTTCCCGTGTATCACCTATGGAGTTGAGTTTCTCGTTGAATGGGAGGCGAACAACATATCTTCCGTCTTCTTTTCTGCTATGTGTGGAAACAAAATGATCTTCTGCTTGCTGCTCTTCTGGTGTAAATATCTTCCTGCTGGGAAGTTGCTCAATTTCCCAAAACTTATGAACAAGCTCGTCTAATCTGCACATAGTATGATGAGTTCTCACAACCTTTTGCTGCTGAGCGTTGGCTAATCCCGAGATAACCCATCCAAATGATGAGTTGGTGGCTACTGGCTGGTTTGGTGTGCCTCTAATGATACCGTTCTTCATGAGATACGATACGATTCCCGTTCCAAGGAGAATGTCGATATCACCAGGTTGGTCGTATTCTGGATCTGCTAATGGCAATCCGTTAAGGTGAGAGAGAGCTTCTTTATTGCATGGCAATCTTGGAACATAACTTGTAATCCTTGGAATAACATACATGTTGTCCACGAAGACACTATCACTGTAAACTCTTGAGTAAAGATGTGTTGCTAATTTTGACTTTGCATGTGCTGCTGTGACACCTGCAACTCCTTCGACGATGACATCCGCCCGCTGACGAGGTAATCCCAATGCCTTAGCACATCTCTCGGTGATGTATTCTGCTTCACTGCCATCATCGTAGAGTACTCTGCATGGACGCTTGACCCCGGAGGCATCTTTGATATCCACAACGGCCGTCTTGAACATACGTTGAGTGGATGCTGACTGTGGTGATGATGATGCCACGTTTGTTCTCACAGTAGTTTGTGAGCCTCCTGCTGTTGAGGATGGTTGTTGATTGTTTGTAGGCTGATTTCTCTGCTGTTCTCCTGAATGCAGCAGAGTGTGATGCTTTCTCGAACACTGACGACATAAATTCTTGCTTTGACAGTCCCTTACTGAGTGGCCGTCACGGAGGCAGTTCAGGCACGCTGTCGTCCTCTTCACTGCTGGCATCCGCTGAGCTGATTCCATCTCGAGTAGTTTAGGGCACTGGTACAGCTGATGACTTCCCTTGCACATGGTGCATGTTGCTGGTGCTGCGGACACATGATATGTCCGGACCTTTCCTTGGCTTGGTTTGTTGTAGCTGCTTGGGGTTGACGACGAACTCGACTTGGTAGTAAAGCTGCCCTTTGCATTGAGTGCACGAATGTGCGATTCCATAAACTCTGTCAATTGCTCGAATGTGACCAGATCTGTGCCTTTTAGCGTTTTAACCCATTCTGCTTTGGTGTCAGGGTCAAATCTTTCTGTTACACAGACTACGAGCAATAGATCCCAATGTTGAATAAGTTGGCCCTTAACCTTGAGGGATCTTACACACTCCTGTGTTGTGTTAAGTAATGCTTTCAGACTTTGAACTGATTCACTTTTGATGTGTGGTTGGCTGAGCAGTTTCTTGGCTAGACACATCTGTATTTCTCGCGGATTGTTGTACCGTGTTGATAGGAGAGACCACGCCTCTGTGTAGTTTTTATCCGTAATCGTAAAAGACTTAATTAAATCTGCTGCTTCGCCCTTAAGAATTTGTTTAAGATACTGGAGACGCTGTGCATCAGTCAGTCCAGGATCTTTGCCAATGTCGGCATTAAAAAGATCCTCGAAGGAAGTCCAGTCTTCATACTGGCCATCAAACTTTGGTAGAGGAATGTCTGGAAACTTGATCTTGCGGTGTGGATAGATGGGAAACAGAGGTGCTGATGGTGCTGCTGGAGTAGCTACTTGAATACTTGCTTGTATTGACAAAAGTGTTGCTGTTGCGGTGTCTAATTTATCCACTAGTTTGAAAAACTCGGCTTCATGAGCAGGAAGTTCGTCTGGCTTCTGGTACATGATTCTGCCATGAATTTCTATTAGTGATGCTTGAGCACTCTTCACCTTTTCGATAAGCATCTTCACTGTACCCTCCGCCATCGGAGCGGTAGTTGTGTGAGTAGCAATTTTCTTCTCCAGTTGAGTGATTCCAGCAGAAGCTAAACTTCTGTCCATCTCCGCCTTCTGTACCGCTGAAAGCGTCATGATAATGACCTTTGAACTTTAACTTCCTTGCTATAAAACTTTACTTTGTCACTGGTTAAAATCCTCTTGTGTTCACAAGATTCGGTTCAGGAAGGATCAAAAAATGTTATATGTGCGATTGTAAGTGGACTGTATTCTTTAGGAAATTGTCGTGGTTTGAAATACTTTAAATATGAGCTTTGGTTTTGATGCATAAAATCTTAAGGATGGTCTCAAGGAATGATATGGCTCAATGCATGGTACAACAGAAGTAAGTAGTTTAGATTGACTTTTAGGTTTATTCTTGTCAAAGGGAAATATGAGATTTATCTTGTACGAAAATGCATGGCTATCAACACGGTTCTTCTGCTTGGCAGAGACAGAGCGAGACTGGGCCATGATTCTACTGTGACATTGATTCTTATAGTAAAAAAAGGACGCTATTTCTGATGAGGTTACAAAGGTTCATAGGTAGTAATGACCAGTCATGGCCAGTCAAGAATCAAGAACATTCGATCGTACGTTTAGGTTAATATACATAATTGAGGATTAAACAAATGAGCATAAAACAGTCAATCTTTACAAGTAAAAAATAGTTCATTGCCATTGGAATTCTCTACTGGCTTTCAGGTAAAAACCTTACATTCATTCTTCTTCATACACATAATCAAACTGACAGGACAATATAGAATATTTCACGAAACCATAAATGTTTAGAATAAGAACATCATATTTGAGAACTTAACAATTGACGGTAGCAAACACTTTACTTTATCTTGTTAACAGCATATTATTTTCCGGGTAAAGCGAATCATTTGAGTAAGCAAATGATAAGTCGTTGGAAACACACATTGGCGTGGAAACCTATAGGAGGGTATAAAACGCATGATAAAATATTGAGGAAAGAATATCCATTACATGTTAGATAATTAAGAGATGTGAGGATAAAAATAGGATGCGTTAACTTTTTTGAGATGAAAACCTCTTTGAATGTTTTTAATTTTTTGATTCAGAAAACCGTCAAGTTTTCGATACTTTGGTCTGAGTAGTTTTTTACGTACGTATATTATGCTCGTTCGTTATATTATATATATATAGTTGTTAGTTGTTTCATATTCAATTATTCAGTATGTATTTAGAAATAATAATAAATATATACCCAATGAATTTAAGACCTAAAATTGTCGTTAAATATAAAACTCAAAGGCTTGGCGTGATTTTAATACGATTCATTTCATTACTTTTCGAGTACAGTTTTCATTTACTATTCCGATACAAATTCATATTTTATTTACTTTTTAAAAGTAATATTGCTCATTCTGTGGGATTTGGACCGAAGTTCTTTTCCCATTTTATTTGCAACTAACTTCTGCTAAAACCTAATAAATAACTTAAGGAAACATCACTCGGTGGCTACAACTCATATATGGTACATAAGGTTTCACTTTTTACGTTTGCTTAAATTTTTATTACTTAGATGCATCCGAAGAAAACCTGGAAGTGTATAAATTTCAAGATAATGCTTTCAAAAATCGATAGGGTGATTACCCAAGATATAATGAACCTTCTTACCAAGTTTTGTATAATCTTACAAAATAAAATAAGGACTTGTTTAATGTAAATGAAATTTATAAGAACTGGTCGCCATTGGTATCCAAAAGTGACTGCAGTAATTTAATCCAATCAACCATACCAAGTTTCATGAAACCTGAATAGGTATTGCGTTTTCGATACATCATTCGGACAAACAGATACACATTCAGACACAAAAATTTTCTTCCCCTTAGACTGTGATTTTCTAAAACCTAATTCTTGCACCTAATATACAAACACACTTTGATTTACGAGTATCTCATCTTACTTAAAAATACATTCTGTTAATTTGTCGACTACAACTAGATTTGTCACTTAGAATACTATGGGTTTAAATGCGTAAATACTCAAGTTTGTTTAAACGTTAAGAAGTTTATCATCCACTACAAACATTATACTACCAAAATTCCGTGACGAAGTAAAGTACTCCACATCTATCCTCTAGTGCCTGACTTACACGAGCCCTTATATAAAAATTTACAATAAACAATTGAAAACTTTATATGGTTTAAACTTTAAAGAGCTAATCAATGTGTGCTTGTATGGAATCAAGTAGGATAGAAGTAAATCTAAAAAAATTGTATGCTTTGTTTATTAATTCATGTGCCTGTAAATTGATGATGGAAAGGACTGAGCTTATAGTCAAAAGTTTTCTCGTCATATATACTTACGTTACGATTTACTTATATTGTTCATGACGTCGCTATGTAATGCAATGCATTCAAATACAATAAATTTATAATGTGGATATTGGGCTGGGATAGCCTTAAATATTTTACTTTTCTAGCTGATATAAACTTATTATTGGTTTTACGTGACTTGCAACGCAAAAGCGAGATTATGTCCGATAGATTATTTATTTACGCTTACATAGCCACTAGACTCTCGTTTCACGATTTTGTAGTAAGCAATTGGTTATATCTGGCAAAGCTGATCGTCAATAGAGTGAGTTTGAAATAATTCAATCCAGAGATAACTTTAAAGAAGCTTAATATGAATTAATATGCAGCTAATAAATTTTTAACACTTCCGTTATCATTACAAGAACTTTCTTAAATAAAGAAATAATGTCTAAAGCGCATAAAACAGCACTGCAAGTATATACCATTAACATTTTTGTTCGATACTTTAAAATTATAAGCAGAATATCAGATAAACAAAACTAAAATAACTTGTACCCATTGAATTCACAGCCGTAGAAATAATAACCGTAACCTTGCTGTATAAAACGTAGCTTTGCCAGATATTTGACTTTAAACTTATGGAAAATTTTCTTTTAAATACATTATATAACACGTTTTACATCAATATGAAATAATTACTGAGCAGTCACTAATTATGAAGCACTTCAAGAAAGAAACTCTTATAAGAAAATACGCAAACTTGTCGTAATTCATATCCAACAATTCAATTTGTTTTTCAATTGACGATTCACTCTCAGGATATGAATCTAAAATTTATTTAGAGTCTAACATTAACCAATGAAATTTTAGAATTTGGTTGTTGCGATACACGTTTAGCATATATTTTCAATGAAGCGTTAGTAAAGTGTTCAAGTTTGCTTGGAAATATTCTCAAATCTTGAATTCTATTTTGAAACAAAAAACCATCAAAATGTGGAAAGACACAAAATTGAAATTGAAAACACTTTACACAAAATTGAAATTGAAAACACTTTACACAAAATTGAAATTGAAAACACTTTACACAAAATCCCAAGATAGTATAGTCCTTTTCAACTTATCACTAGCATAAGGTTTACTGGCTACTTGTAAAAGATTTGTTTATGTTGTGGCTAGAAATTGGGTTGTTTGAAAAAATTAGCGGATTGATGAAGCATTTTAGATCTGTAAAGGGGCAAGTCAAAATGGAACAAGTTTTAGCACTCAAACAACCCGCACCAATTGGTATGTGGTCGGCAGTTGTAATTTCTGCGATTGGAGATTCGTTATTGGCAGTACAGTGCTTTTGATTGAATATTCGATATTTATTTTTGAAAGGGTTCATGCAAGGCTTCAGGGCTTAAAAGCTCGATTGGCAATAATAAAAAAATGCATGGTTGCGTCAAGGAAATATGGACTGTACCGAGGTTAGGTTTCTTTCTGATTTTATGCAAAAGAGCTAAAAAATGATTAAAAATTGTTCTGTTTTACAGCATGCTTGTTTAAATAAGTGGTAGTCATTATAGAGGCAATCAAAGTAACGTTTACCAAAATATTTCAGATTGTGCTAAATGTTTAAAACAATGAATTTTGATAGATTTGAAATTTAACTCTACTACTGAAAATTGTTATTTAAACTATTTCTCCAATGCTGATAAATGAATCATTAAAATCTAAAATAATTTTTGCTTGATTCAAAGACATGGAATACAATTACCTTGTTGACAGCATTTACTGAATATTTATATGAATATATGTACTAAATAAATTAATATAAATTCAAGGAATGCAAACTGACAATGAGTGTTTGGTAGTTACTTGTAGTGTATTTAAACTTTAAAAAAAGAAATTTGGATTGTATCAAGAATTAACGGGAATGTAGTTTTTTGCGAACCATCAAGTTGTGTGTTAAGTATTATTTTTGCCGAAAAAGGTTTAAGAGTATCAAAATTAGCACATACAATTGCTTAGAAATCAATTTTAGTGATTAAGTAAGTAGGATCGTAATTCATTTGAAAGCTTTGTAAGCTTTGAGCTATATATAAGCTTTAATTGTATTGACGCAACACATTTAAATTACTAAAATGGCATGTAGTTAGTTTTTTCGTAAGCACACGAACACGAATTCCTATAATCTGTCTGCTGATGTTAAAAACAAAAACTCATTATGACTAGCAACAACTACACAATTTGTTAATACTATTGACTGATTATGATAATGATTATGTAACTAAAGTGCTCATGATTATAAATGCTTCAGAAACAAGATATATGAAAACTTTACTGGTAAATAAATATGGTTTTATGACACGAAATTATGCCTAAAAGTTGAGTATTTATATTCTTTAAACTCGAATTACGTCTTCGTGCCAGAAATTGTGACACGATCAATCGGTTTAAGTAAATCGATACTGCAAGTCTCTGTTAAGCCAACTTCATACCTCGAGAGCTAAAATTTACTGGAAGCAACTATTTAACATGATCGTGAATATGACCAATTACGTAATAGGTGATTTTGAATTTACGCAATTCCCGTAAATTTGATACACCAGTGTAATCTAGATACCTAGATTTTTATATGTATACGCATTATCATCATACTCTTACCTTAGCGCTTTTTATAAATCGGCACAAATATTTATCAGTTTGATTCACAACAAAATAACAAGATTTTCCAAAATTATTTGGGTTGTCTTTGCTTTAGTTAAAAATTTGCTGTGAAGTTTAACAAGAATCTCTAAGCCCTTACTTAGACTCCCATTATTGAGAAAGCGGCTTATTTTATGCAAAAATCATATACTAAATTCCAAACAAAATTGTGTAGACTGCGACAATCCGCTAACACGCCTGAAGATAATAAGATTTTTAAGCTTTAAAGAACCCATCAAAAATGAATTATATTTCCCTTTTTTTATAATACAAAACAATTAAATTGAGTTTTGGAAGTGAACTTTTTCACTGAAAATGGAAAAAATTAGAGGTGGATCTGAGGACTTCAGAATATTTGACATTTCTAAACGTGATATAAAATCCTGTTTGAATTGGTTCCATACCAGTAGGCGTAAAAAAAATACAATCAATTGCGTAAATTGTTTTTGGTAGCAAAGTAGCTCCACGTGTTTCGTTATTGAAATCTTTGTAGATTTTCAAACTACCCAAAGTATTCTAAAGCCTTAAAACTGTTTATACATTTGTGCATATGTATGTGCGCGTGTACGTTGTCCGTTTGTAGCTCTGGCTCTTTGTGCTAGTACAATTAAAAAATGGAAGAAACTTCCATCCAAATGTGTTAACAAGAATCTGGAATAACGACCTCGTTAACATTCACCTAACGG
>JAQIWO010001121.1:0-11041 GCA_034695405.1 Entomobrya muscorum | reverse complement strand
CACATCATCGTCATCATCATCTGCATCCTCCAGGTTGATAACGTACTGAGGATTACAGACAAACGACTCGAGATAGTTTCTGCATCCGCCTGCTGTCGCTCCTCTAATCCATTGTCCCTCGAAAGTGTTCTCGACCCAGCGCTTGACCTCATCCTCGTCCTCTTCACCTCCATAGCTTTGGGCGGACAGATTACAGATCTCGACACGATCGAAATATTCATGAAAATCTTGATAGCTCATCCAGAACTCACCGTCGGCGTTAGCAGTCAAGCCAAGTTCTTCCTTGTCGTCGTCGCTGATCAACTCCCATTCTTCCGAGCCATCACTCCATGGACCTGGAAGTAAAAAATATTTCCATTTTTAATTTGCAATTTTGCATTTGAAAAGTGAATTAAGAAAGTAAATGCCCACCGTTCCACTCCGCTTCGTTGCCCCAAGGGTTCCTGATCCTCAACAATTGTATACTTCCCGTCTCAATTTCCACCGTTTTTACACTAGTGATGGAGTAAGCGTGACCTCTGATCAGACCTTCGGCAGTCTCCGCTTCAGTAACATTCGGATCCGCCTGAATAGAGCATCCCATAAAGCTAGACCTCTCGAACGCCTTCTCCATAAGCTGGAATAAATTCTCTGGGCCGCCTTTCACATCGTACGGTTCAGTGATTCCTCCAGTGAAGTCCTCTAAGGCTTCGCTTGTAGTTCCTCCTTTTAAAGCTTCGTAGCTTCCATGCAATTTGGCATAGGCTTTCTCAAGAAGCGCCGACCAGAACTCGTTCGTGTCCTCAGAATGCATAAACCTGGATGCGTGCATAAAATACTAAATTTCTTTCGAATCACAAACAAATAATAAATTTTTAAAATATATTTGCTACCCACACTAGGTTTCCATTCCTCGTAGGTAACAGGTCATCCACAACCACATCCACCCACGTGCCATACTGCCAAAACCGGAAGTGAAAAATTCCACAATAGTCCTCTCCAAATGAGTTATCCTCGAGCACCACATTATGAAACAGCGTCTCATTCAGAGTCAGATTTGCCACAGCAGCTATGAACCAGCAATCCCCAAGTCCTCCTTGTTTCACATCAAACCGGGATGCTCCCTCCACAAAAAACTGCGGGTCTTCAGTGATCTCGTGCGGACGCATCCACTGGAACTCGCCAATATCATTCCTAGAATAAAAGACGCTTGCATCCTCTGCAGGGAAGTCGGGATCCTCAAATTGGACGCCTTCACTTAAACACTGCTCCTTAATCTTGACGTAGTCCTGAGTTCCAGCATAGGACGTTCTCTGGGATTTTCCTTCCGGAAGTTTTACTGGGCGGGCACGTCTGCCGCCTCTGGAGCCGTGAATCCGGCGACCATCAAGAATTGTTTTAATGAAGTCGTCGAAGAAACTTTCGTCTGGGTTCTGTGAGTAAAAATAATAAAATCTGCATCAACTTGTACTTACTAGTCAATAGTTTTTGTTCAGTGTTAGTGTGAAACCTTGGGTATGTAAGCGAGTATGCAAGGTTTATGTATTTTCGTGTTTCTTACACTTTACAAATACTATGTATAATAATATTTTGAATGAAAGTAGTAAAAAGTACACAAGCAGCATATGGCGTAATCATAAGTTGATATAAAATTTTCCCTTTGAAATCACTTTTTAGCTTAATGAAAATGTTACACATGAGTGGAAGGTTATATGATAAGAACGGCAATGCTGATTATGTGGCTTGTAGCCTCGTAATATATCAGAGACAATTTTTTGTTTGGAAATGTTTAAAGACTCACAAATATAATGTTATACCTCCAGAGAAGTGATAATATAGGATTTGGTATTGATATAGACTACAAAACAATTTGTGACCCTGTATTTTTTAAATTTATTCAAAATGTGTTTTTAATCTTGTAGTGACACATCTAACTGCCTTCAATATGAAATGTTTTGTCAGGATTTGTGATAGATAAACAAACAAGTAGTCGTCACTGAATTGCATCTAAATCGCAATAATATCGCACGATAATGTTAGTCGACTGCGGACTATACTAA
The DNA here is from genome assembly GCA_034695405.1 of Entomobrya muscorum. Taxonomy (NCBI): domain Eukaryota; kingdom Metazoa; phylum Arthropoda; class Collembola; order Entomobryomorpha; family Entomobryidae; genus Entomobrya; species Entomobrya muscorum. Next base: position 9,002 of record JAQIWO010001121.1, on the reverse strand, counting down.
TAAACCGACTATTGAGCTAGGCGATGTTGAAGAAAATATTATAATTTCTTGCTAAAAAATGTACGTATAACAAAATGACAAATACAAGCTATGAAAATAATATTTGGTGTTTTCATCATTGCTCACATAAAAAACCTAAATTTTACTTTTATGACAAGCAGTGCATAAGATTTAGGTTCGTTATTGATAAAATGCAGGAAACATTCGTATCAACTGTCAGTAAACTGTTGTACATTAGAATTGAAACAATCTGCTGGTTAACGATGTAAATTGCATATAAATATTGGTAATACTTAGTTTGAACTTGAAACACGTAAATTGAGTAATGTTTACCCCGAAAACAACAGGAATAGTAAACAAAAAATACAAGTTTTAATTTACTGTTGCTATTAAAGTAAACTTTTAGTCATGATGATGTGTAGAAAAATTATTAATAACAATTAATAAAATTTAAAACCTGGGTGGCTTACCGAAAAATCTCCACTGATGTCACTCATTTTCAGGGCGAAATAAAAATAGTAATAGAAAATAGTACTGCCAATGTGGTGATTGTGATTATCAAGCAGAAACAAACAAGCGCACAAAAAAGGAATTGTTCAAAAAAGGTCAGTTTGAATCGCGACTTACAGATCGGCAACGACTAAATTCATTTTATTAATATCATACGATTTAGTTTGACATGCTGTGTCATTTTCTTCGGCCTTCATTCTAGCTTTATGTGTAGTTGGCAGTATCTACAGATAAAACTATGATTAAGAGAAGAGAGATAATATGGAACAATGATAATCAAGCCCGTTTACTACATTGTTGTGCCGTAATAAATTCTTATTCCACTAATACTTGTTTTTGCTGTAAATTGAACTAGAACAACTGAACATACATTTTTAAATGCTTTTCGAAGAAATGAATTTAAAGTTTCAAGTAGACATAATTAATGCAGTTGGCAGTCTAAATAATAAAAAAATGTCCCAAACATTTTGCCAGGTTTCTGTTTTATTTAGGTAAATTATTTGGAAAATAGTAATCATGTTTCCATTGTCATCTTTATGAGGTATTTCGGTCAGCTTTTGATATTTGTTTCCTTGCAATAAATAAGTAAAGCAGCTTAAGCTTACGATTATTTTATTTAAATATGTACACTTAACAACTTCTATAACAACTGAGGGTAATTACACTATACTTACAATCTACATAATCACTTTTGTCGGTCTTATCACATGACCTTCCGTGCAAGCATATGCTTTTCATTACTCATCATGATAATATTGAAGATTATTACCAACGATGAATGCAACAGCGCTATTTGATAACGCATCCATTGTTTGTTGTTTCTGTCATTTGAAGGAAGAATACAAGCAATAATCGCTATAAGCAGAAATAACTTAAATAAATATAATATATCATAATCCTCCAGATGCTAATAACATGGACAGAACAAACAATTGTATCAACAAAATAAGATAAAGTTTGGCATGCATGATTTGTCTTGCTGACTACGATTGTACAAGCAAAATTGGTCTCACAAGTTCCCTGGATAATTTTGTTAGGTGGTATTTCTTGATGACTAAAGCTTGTAAGCTATACGAACCACTTTAAGAGATTTGTTTAAGAAAAAAACTTGTATGTAGGTAATTATATTGTGGATATACACATAAGTTTTAAATGATGAATAATAACCTAACACTTTCTCAATTTTGAAAAATTTCGTTTAATATGAGCAAATAAAAGCATTTACAAAACTACATATACCACATGCATTTGAGTTATGTCAGGGTGCAATCGGAAATATTTATGTATGTATCATTCATTATCTGCTACGATAAACCAAGATTATGATTATATTTATTAGGGTTGCCGTTTTTTTGTTTTTCGTTTTTAAAAAAACGTTTTCTTCGTTTTTTACGTCGTTTTGGTTTCGTTTTTCGTTTCGTTTCATTCCTCCAAAACGTAAACGAAAACGCCGTTTTCGTTTTCACTTTCGTTTTTTGATTTTCAAGTGAATTTGGGGCAAAATCGCACTACAGTAGGGTAATTTAGGGCTAATATATGCTTTCCATAGTTAATATTAGCATTTTAAATTCACATTTACCTATATATTATTTATTATATGTAGTTTTAGGTGTGAAAATGGCTGTTAGCATACATGAAAAATACGCAAAACTTTACAATATATGCTTTTCAGGGCAAATTTGGGAAAAAACGAAAACGCGTTTTCGTTTCGTTTTTGGCTAATAAACGGAAGCGTTTCGTTTTTCGTTTCGTTTTCAAAGAGGAAACGAAAACGAAAAACGAAATGTAAACGAAAACGAAAAACGGCATCCCTAATATTTATGATATGATTATATTTATAATATGATTATATTTATAATATGATTATATTACATTATGGCATCACATATACGAAGTTTCAATTGATATGAAACTTAAGTAATCTAAGATCAACTAGTTAATCTATATTAAAGTTATTCTATAAAATGTGTATTTACAAATGTATGACTTTCTCTATTCTCATTTCCATTTCTAGGTAATTTGCAGTTAGTCTTTTAAGATAGCAAAGTTAAATCAACCGTTCTCTGGATGATAACATCTTGTATTTCCAACGGAGTACCATTCTCAATAAAGTTGGAGTTTCCGATTCTAATTGTTAACTCCCTGACACACTTTAAAGATCTGCCATTAACCCGGCGCGTAAGAATATTTGGATGGGCCAGTTTTAAATAAGATATCGCACTCTGTGACTCATCTTGAGTTACCGCCAATAGACTGAATACTGACAATGCAAAAATGGAACATGCGAAAGCTGCGTAACCAAAAATTATTTTGTCTTCTAGATGCAAATAACCGCCAAGATTTATCATCGTGTAAAGGCTGAGAATGGACATGCCCACAAGATAACACATAATATTCAAAACGCTGTTGCAGTAAATGGTATTGTAAACCAAATTAAAAATGCGGAGCTCCCTATACAAACTAAATGCACGGGTAAACTTTTCATTGCCAGATTTTTGATTATTCGAAAGTGTATGAGAAAATTCATTCATGCTCTTCATGTACTCATTCAAACAAATGGGTTTCAACATTAGGGATACAGCGATTTGATATTCAATCTGATTAAGCAAATACAGCCGTTTAGTGAAATTGGCAAACATGAGCAAGGCAAAAGTAACAAATGATGGCCAGGGCAAATCAATATTATGAATAAATGAGTCGCGCGGAATAAAAGTGCCATTATCCCTGCACTCCGGAACCAAAAAGAATCCTGTCGCAGTTGGATAGCATGGTGAGCGATAGAAGACCACCTGTGTTAGAACTGGGAGAACAGGGGTTATTCCCAGCATTGTTTTTAGCATGAAAACTCCAGTTTTCTGAAGAAAGTTGAGTTCAGCATCATTCTTCCCGATGATGTCACCTTCTGAAAAATGTCAAGTAAAATTTTATTGCAAATTAATGTTAAAATTCCGCCTGGAATGTATTGTACGCTTGCATACCTTCTTGTTGTCTCTCTTCAAAAGTTATCATTCCATTTAGAAACGCGACGACGTCCTTTGCGTGCCGAAAATGATGGTAGAATGATCGGCATGAGCAACTTTCCGAAATCAGATAAAAAATACATTGCAAAAAGGCCGAGAGTGGCAACGCTTCGTAAGTATGAATTACTTGCATGACAGTGCAAAAAAAGTAAAACCACGTCAAATATAATTTAAACTGGACGATCTTCAGGCTTTGGGGTGACTTGAGACTAAATCGCCGTGACTTGTTGTCCCATACGTAGCACATTGTACCACCAAAGTCAAAAATTTTCCGAAATTGAAGAATTAATTCGAGAAATCCTACTCCTCGTTGTCCAAGCATATTAACTTTTTATTTTTATTTTTTAACGATTAAAATGAAAATAAGTAACGTTTAAACTTTTTTGAAATGAGCAAAATTTAAAGTAGTGAGTAAAGTGGGTAGCAAATTTTACTTTTATTTGTAAGATTTGGTATATGACGACGTGTCAGAAGAGTGAACCAACTCAAAAGAAACGTATGCCTTATTTAAAAAAGAGGTTTACTGACACATCAAAATCCCCGAGGTTTATTATGGAAGCTGTTATGCTCCGTTGTATTTGAAACCCATAATTTAGCCACGATCTCTTATTATGGAATAAGACCGATCATGGCACTTATAAACATAAATATTTTAAGCTTAGCTTTTTCAGTAGGTACCTAAATCTAAACGAAAAAATATTTGCAGCTACTTATTTATCCAAAAGTATCACAAAGCATAATCGTAATACTTGTAATAATTTATGGGGACATTTTCCTTAAATTAGGCTGGCTTCAGAAATAGCGTTTACCGTATTGAATAAAGAGATTTATATTTATTCGTGCATATATGGTCGACTCTGAGCCACAGACAGCTTGCATCACAAAAACCGAATGAACATGTTAAATATTTATGCTTGCCTATTGGAATAATTTTTGAGAAAAAAGTGCAAAAGTTATAAGTACACTACATTTATATCGCTTGTGTGTGAGAACGAGATTTAACGTAAAGCAAAAGCATTTTGTCGCTTCTAAAACCGCCAAGGTTTATTAATTTTTAATGTTCCTAGCATTTTTGACAGACTCTCTTCCAAATTAAATGGGCGCGTGGTGTTTGAAAATAAAATATTTAAACCGAAAAATCTTTATTATTAGTACCTATGTCAATACGTTAGTAAGATAAGTGGGAATGGAATGGCACCACTCTTATGGTAACGTTGAGAAGAAACACGTAAAGTTAAAAAGCCATAAAACCTGGTTTCATAGATTTTCTAAGTTACCGCAATTGTTTAATTAATTTTTAAATACTCATAGCTTATTTTGTGACGCTATTAAATAATTTAGTGGCGCGTGGAGCTTATGAAAAGGATACATTTAAACCGAGGAAGTTTGCTGAATATGTATGCATTCTTTTAGCGTGTAGTACGTAAAAATTGTCGAGCCTAATTATCCAAAAATACAACACGATTGAGAGCCTCTACCCAAGTTGAATATTTCTAAGGTTAAGTCTGCTTTCCACTTTGCTAAAAAAATATTATCCATCATCATTGACATTTTACAGCAATTATAATTACAGTAAGAAGAGAAGAAGTCAATAATTTATTATTATCATATGGATTAAATACGAATACTTGCATGCATACATTGAATTAGCTGAATTGCTGATTATTAATTTCCTTTACTATTCAGACTTATGATAAGCAAGGAGAATGAAGAAGCTAAAGGGTTATAAATGTGATTTAAGAAATGCCACAATCAAAAAATCAACTTTTATTCAACAATCACCAACGACATTTACGCCCTACCATTTCAAAATCCATGTCCTCCCAGTTGAGTCGAGAGTAAAACTTCCATTTTCCTTCCGATTTTCCATCAGAAACTTTACACTCGACCTGCTGTAATGTTGGAAATATTTTCCAAATGTTAGACTCTTACATCTGTTCTGAAAAACCTATAAATTGTATTATTTGCTGCTTCGTAAGAGCAACTCCGAGATTAGTTTGCACGAGTCTTTTTTCCCGACAACGAATTTATATCCGTAAGGTCTGGAGTTTTTCCTTCATCGGAAGGATGACGTCTAGCGAGCACGCTCACATACTACACATATGGATCCTGAAAACTATATTTCAAATTTGGGACAAAACTAGGAGTTGCAGTCCATATTAATCATTTCGGCTCAATAAATCTCTGAACTTCAGCAAGAGAGAAAGCTATAAATAATTTATTCGTGTCTATTGTGTACTGCCTAGCTGACTATGTTCCCTGACTTGGCTATTAAAGTGCTGTGGACACTTGGTGTTAATTTTACTTGTACTAAACTAGAAACTTGTCGCAAGTTGTAAAATTGTGTAGCCATGTCTTACAAATTAAAAATGCACCTTGTTTGTATTGTTGGGTTAGATGAGAAGAGAATAAGCTTCTGAATACAGGTGCATAGATAGATGATGAGAGTAAAAAACTTTTATTTTCACCATTTGGTATTATTTTTTGGAGCAAATCTTTCACAGTTTTTCTGATTTCTTTAAGAGCTCGCCACGGAGGTAGCTTTTTGCTTTTCACAACCTGATAGATTGCTTGTTAAACATGGAGTTTGAAAACTGCCAAGGCTTTTGAAATTCGGAACCAATTTTTGAATGCAATAGCTTAAATTGAGCCCAATGAGTCACTCTGTACTCATATGCTAGAGGAAATTAAAAATTTAACCCAGAAGGTTAAATATTTTCCTGTTGAATTTTTAATCTAGGCGCCAGGGTATATATAATAAATATTTTTAACTTCCTCTAGCATATGACTATAGAGAGACTCATTGGGCTCAATTTAAGCTATTGCAATAAAAAATTGGTTACGAACTTCAAAAGCCTTCGCAGTTTTAAAATTCCATGATTAACAAGCAATATGTCCGGCTGTGTCGTGCAAAAAGCTACCTCCGTGGCAAACTCTTAACTTCAAAAATGGAAAATTACAAATAAAGTGGATGGAATGAGAATAATCTGAATTAAGGCACCATAAACAAATTTACTAGCAATTGTTTTTAGCACGCTACGCAATCAACCTGTTTTTTCTTTTTTTTTTAATTAACATTGTTTTTATCTTGCTGTGTTAAAGGCTTATTACATGCCAACATACACAAAATAAGCCTACTTACAGTACTATACCTGTAATACAATACATTTGTTTTCAAAAAAATTTCTATTTTCCATAAACAATCCATACTTTAGATGTGTAAGAGCTAGATAAGCGGACATGGAAACTCTTACGCAACGCAGCAACGGCGTTGCCGATATTTTGGAGCCCAAATCATAGTAAACATAGGAGAATTTTTTTACAAGGAATGCTAACTATAAAACTCATTTTGAAGCGGGTGAGAATGCAGCAATAAGAACACGTTATATGCATAAGTATTGTTGGGATGAGAAAATAATGTACTGCTTGTGTTCAGCAGCATTGGTTGTGAAGCCCACGGAAAGTGGTCAGAAAGACTCGGCTTTTTGGTTCTTTGCTGATGAAATACACTTTCACGTTGGCTGCTTTACAGTTTTGAACGAGCGAGTCCTTGAGGAAATGGCGATCTAAAAATATACAGGAATAAAACCGTATAGTTTTACATGTTGCTTCACATGAAAAGTCACCTTTGGTGGATTATGTACCATTCAGTTTTTAGATGAACGAAAGATGAATTTCGTTAATTTTGGATTACCAACCAATCACTGTCTATGAATAATTTTGCAACGGTTTTTCGTATTTTCTTCATTCTTTATGTGGCAGGATGGTAGTTTATATTATCAATGAGTAGAAACTAATAAACTTTGTTTAATTGTGAATTGGTTTGTGTTCATATGCTTCTCTTCACTACGAGGTTTTTCAGCTTTCATTTAAACTTTAGTGTCAAGAGATTGCGTAATTTTCAGGTGTTTAGTTTGCATTGGAAAAAGGAAATAAAACAACACAGAATAAGATTTACAAAATATGTTTTACTTGGTCTTATTTGTAAAGATTGGTATCATGCTGTGTAGCAAGTAGAAACTAGAAAGTCATTTACGAATCCATGCAGGCGAATAGCCACTAAATTGTGAAACGTAAACGCCATGATTTAAAAATAACTATTGCATCCAAACTCTAATTAAATAATACGTTTACATGTTTGCGGTGACCCGCTAATAATTAGTCAAGTATTAAGGCTTGGAAAATCACGTGAAAACACATACCGGCGATAAACCCTAAAATGTAGCCAACGTGAACTGGAACTTTCAAATGACTGGACTCTGAGTTGACATAAAGCCAGAGTTAACTTTATTAGCACTTTATTATGAGTAAGCACTGAAAAAGCATCTAGTTTCCCACACTGGCGTGAAAACATACATGTAGCCAAACCGAAATGAAAACATCTGGATATTCATGCAAACTTCGTTGAGTTAGAATGCGTAAAATATTCAAAGTCGGATATCGCCCATGAGATAAATATCTTATTTAGGTTTTTATGTCCTCTGGAAATAGATAGGAGTGAGCATCATCTTGATCATTGTTTATTTCGGGACATGCTGAAGCTCACGTGGATAATTTTTTACTCCGAATCTACCTACATGAACTTCTGAAAGGAAAAAGGTTGCTGTATGTATTCTGATGTTGCTGTGCAAGGGTTTTTTTTGTTTGCTCTAACTACCAGTGCAAACTTTTTGGGTAATACCTGACATGATATTTCCTATCCTTTATTGTGTTCGTTGACAATGAGACAAGGCAATTCTCTAAGATGTGTGTGAGTTGTAATGATGGAATTTTCCCATTCGTGTTTGTACTATCAAGCACGTGTCTAGGGAGGAGACTATTTGCTCTGTGTGAAGGCATCAAAATCACCAGGTACTTAGAAAAGTTTACAGTTCGTTTCTCCTAGTGACTCTCCTATGAATTCAGAAATATCTTATAAATACACAAATCAGGTGGGACGACGAGCATTCCTTTTTTATATGTGGTCGTATTGTGTTTCTCTTGTTTAGAGTTGTATACACATATTGTTCCCTCAAAAGGCAAAGCAATGTTGTCAGTGTTTTCATCCTACAATAATATTTTCGTTCAGTAAATTTACAAATTCATTAAGCTTCAGATAGTCAAAACTGAAATTTCAGTCGTGTAAAAGCATTCACCGAGAGCAAAACATTTCAGTTTTAAGCTTCTCGAATTTTTTTTTTCAAATCTCAAGTTCCCAGTTTCCTTAAGACTTCAAATTATACAACTGTCTGGCTCACTTTTAAAAGCAAAGTTTCCGGCCCATCTATTGATTATTCAAAAACAATTTGTGTTTCCCTTCTAACTGCCACGTTTAAGTCACACAAGTGAAAAATCAGTTAAGCTTGTTGTCAAGCCACTTATAACTCGTCAAAAATTTCATCAGTTTTCCAAAAACTTACAATCAGATAAAATGTCAAGTGTAAAGTTGTACGTCGCAAAGGAGGGCTACGGCTTCGAACAGGAAACAAACTT
>JAQIWO010001120.1:0-11045 GCA_034695405.1 Entomobrya muscorum | reverse complement strand
AGTATCTCTATTGTTCTGTTTTTTAGAGTTGGGGGGGGGGGTGGGAGGTGTGTATTGAGGGGGAGGGGGAACAAGAGAAAAAACAAAAGGAATCCAAAATGAATAGAAGGAATATTCGTCAACGATGATGACGAAAAGGAAAAAAAAAACAAAAAGATAGAAAGTTTTCATGAAGGATTTTGAATGAAATTGTCATGCAGCTTTCAAAGCAGGAAATCAATCGATCGATAAAAAAGTGCTGAGGAGAAAGTTGGATGATGACAGGAGAAAGCTCAAACAAAAGGTGTGATGCATGCAAAAGCTATACATATAAGGATTTCCATTCCACCTCAGGTGGCAACATTATATGAGATACGCGAGGATTTTCTTCTTTTTTTTTGCTAATGGATGGTTAATGGATATTTTCTCTGGTGAAAGTTCCGGAGGTGGACTGGAATGGAATGGGATCGGAAGTTTCTTCAAGATGGATGATATATCTTTCTCAGTGGAGAAAGCTGCCATTGATGACATGATGATTAACGATAGAAAGATGGATGATTATAGTGACCATTGGTCGGCAGTGAAAGTATCGATGATTTTAGGAAGAAATAGGGGAAAGCTGCGACAAAAAATATATGCTTTCACTCGCGTAGCGTTTCCAGCTAATAAGCATATTTTTTCATATTTTTTCTCACGTCCCATCTCACTTTCTCCTCTCCGTACGTGACTATTTTCTCTGAAACAAAACTTGATACTTTCACCAGTGAAAGCACCATTTTCACACAACATGTTGATGTAAATGATGAGACAAAGAGAGAAAAGCACTCTAATAAAATATCTATTTAATATTCAAAGAGAGAAAGCATTCATACGAATGGCTACACCAAATACGTTCATATCTAAATTATATATACGACGACGACACTCTACTTTCTCCTTTTCATTTTTAATTGGATTCTACTAGGGCTCTCGCTAGTCGCTCCAGGGAATAATTCCCAGGAATCCCATTAGGGCTCCTCCGCTCTAATTTTAAACAAATTGCGAAATAATTATTTTGTACTTTCTCTTTTTTTTAGGCCTACACTCATTTCCAAAGAGAGAGAAAGGTCAACTTTCTCCCGGAGGCTCATGGAGAAAATGAAAAGGCTGATGGCCATGTTTTACTATTTTACAATTTTTTTTGGTGTGTGTGTAGTGGCCAGTAATAAATAGAATTATCCCTGTTATTTGTACACATGAACACGAACGAGAGAGGAGAGAAAGGAGAATAGAAAGTTGAGAGAAATAAGCGAGCTTTTGCTCTCCGGACGATCGTAAATTATGAGCAGGGCTCTAAGAGATGAGATCAGTGAGGCTTTTCGTGGTTTTACCTCCGTCGCTCGCTTTATACTTTACTGGGAAAATGCTGGACTGGAACGAAAAAGGAAAATGTGACTCTTTTACTTTTTTTCAGGGAAAAAGGGGGAAAAGATGGGAAGTGAAGTGTAATAATAATGTAGTAAGTAATATAGGTAAAGCTGGGGTGTATGGTGTAATGGAGACAGGATGGAAAGCTGGAGGATAATAATTTCAGTTTTTGGGATGTTGTAACGGTGCAGGTAGAAAGATTGGAGTGGGGTTGGGGGCAAAGGGAGATATATTAATATTTCCTGTTGATCTAGATTATTGGCTGATTTTTAAATATATATTAATTAGATTTGAATTTTTAAAGAATGTTTGGTATAAGCTGTGGTAAATTTGAAAAGGTAAAATAGTTCATAGATCTAGGGAGTAGGTCATATAGGGGAAACGGTCTAGGGTCTAGGGGATAGGTCATATAGGGGAAACGGTGTAGGGTCTAGGGGATAGGTCATATAGAGAAAGGGTCTAGGGAATAGGTCATACGGAAAAAGGGTCTAGGGAATAGGTCATATAGGGGAAACGGTCTAGGGAATAGGGTCTAAGGAATATGTTTGGGGAATAGGTCAGAGGGTCTAGGTCATATAGCATAGGTCTAAAGAAAGCTAATAAAGTCTAGTTACCTTCCACCCCAAATAATTCCAAAATTTCCAAAATATTCTACCCCAAAACGGGCGGACGAACAGACTCACCCCAACTCCCTCAAAATTCTCCCTGAGCCAAACCCATTTACCAAAAAATGAGCGTATTTTCCCCCTAAAAATACCCAGAGAACTCACGCTAAAGCAAGGACACATTTTCTTTCTCTCTCTGCTTTTCTCCAACAACAGGAAATACATCCAAACATATCCTTACTATAGCTATATGTGTCTCTCTTTTCTCCACCAGCTTTCTCTATATACATTTTATTTTCTAAAGGAAAAGTCAACAAGGTATCCAAGCCAGAGAAGAAGAGCTAGAGAGCTCAGCTTTTTTTTTGCGAGTTCAGAGAAGAATAAAATTCTATTATTTTCCATGTTTTCCCCGCTGAACGCCGTAGTGAGTGGATTGGATATACACACACACCAAAAGGAGTAGTTTTTTTTTCCTTTGTGCGATGACACTTTCTGATAACAAATCACCTTTCTCTCTTTTCATGCCATATCCTCCACAAACTCCCACTTATTCTTTTTTAGCCTTTTCCCCCAGCAAAAATAAATAAAAAGACACGCGAATTCCACGTCCTTCTTTTTTTTGGTCAGGATAGGATATAAAAATATAATGAAACAATAAAAAAAATTGAATGAATTGCGACCAGCGAGGGGCTGGGGAGGACGAGGATAATAGAATTTTTTAAACTGTTTTATTTCATTTTTAAAAGGAAAAAAACAACGGGAACAACAACATTAGTAGCAGTGGAATGGCCTGGCTTGGTCTCTCGAGATACAAAAAAAAAAGACATAAACTATCCAGCAGCATTTTCGTCTTCTGAAGATGACACCAGTGCCAAAAAAAAATTAATGGGGCATTTGGTGCAAAAATAAACGGTACAAAAGTTTTTAAAAATTGCGTTGAAATGCTTTTTAAACTGGAGGTATTGATTGTATTTTCTTTGGAGGGCTTGGCTTGGCTTCTTCTGATGGCGTTGAGGATGATAAGTTGAGAACATAAATATTTTTAAGAGGTGCTTTGTCCCATTAAAAAATAATAACATGCTACGCAATAAATGTGCTAAGGAATGATATACATATAAACAGTTAAGTATTTGTTTTTTTATACAAAAATTGTTTTAAACATGTTTATTGACATAATAAATAATTTAAACGAAACCACTTATAATCTTAATTTAGGGCAACATTTATTTTAGAAAATGAGATAATCAAAATCGAATGGAAACTTAACATTTTTTGGGCACTCAAATTTTCTTCTCGAAATAAAGCTTATCGACAAAACATGAAAAAAATTAAAACTCATAAAAATCATTACACATTTCTTCGAACTCATAGAAATGCTTAATTATAAAGTGTAATTAGATTGATAACACATTAACCTTATCGATATCAATAATTATTGTTAATTTAAGTTTCTTTCAGCAGATATTATTAATTTTTTAGCACCAAAATTCAAGTTTGTGCTTTTCCATTTAACTTCTATGAAGATAGTGTACACAGTTTTTACTGCTAGCTACAAAAACTTTTTTTCTGCGTGTTTTTTTATCTTGTATTTTCTCAATTTACAAAGTTTTTATTTATTTTTTAAGACTTACATTTTTTTGGCAAGTGACAGGTACTTTCCTTCCCTCTCACCACACTACTACCACATATATATTATACCACCCATCCATCCACACGTGCAAATCTACTTTAAACTTTCTAGTTGAAAAAATTAACCCAAGATTACTACTTGATTTTAACTTTAACTACAACTCATATCGTATTAAAAAAAGAGACGCAGCAGAGAGGTGGTAGTTTACTTAATAATTTTTTTTTTTCTTCAGGGGAATTTCTAAACGTACAAATGTTTTTTTTGTTGATATTTTAACAATTTTAAGTGGACTATTGATAATTGATAATTTAACAATTTTTCTCGTTTTTTGAGCATTTCAGAACAGCCAATAAATACACACATTCATCTCTTCACAGTCAGATTGTTTACATCAAATTACAAATTCAACAATAAAAGCTACACTACAAAAAAAAATCTTCTTTTCTTGATAATTAACACTTAAATTCTTATAACAATTAGCAATTTTTATAATTATTATGTTTATTGCTGTTCCCTCCCTGTGTGCGGCTCTTCTCTGCTCTCACAATAATTCTGGCTTGACTGTCGAATTTTACCCGTATCACCTTTTCATCTAAATCTTTTCCTAATATAAACGAAAAACGAATTGTTTGAGTATTTATATGACCGGTTGTGTATAATGTACTTAAGAATAGTAATTATTTTTTTGGCTACTTTATTGTCTCTCTCTGAGTAGAGAAGTTGTGGTTGGAAGGGGAAGAGGAAGGTGACAGGGAATCTTTTATCGGAACAACAGAACAGATTGCTTATCAATTTAATAAACTAAAATCCTCTTCATCGTAAAGTTCCTCCCTGAAGGATTGATAATCCATTGAGATTTGGTTCCAGTTTACTAAGGTTTTCTGTTAGTTAAAAAATCAAATAATTAATTAACGATCAAAGCTAACTTTGGCAATTATAGAGTTTTGGTTGTATGGTGACTTACGCAGTGGCCGTTACTCTGGTTTGGATAGAGGGCGCGCTCCTTCCTGCCACCGGGGGTTTTCCCTGTCTCGCCTTCCGCTTGAGCTTGGAGTTGTAGTTGTTCTTCCAGAAGAACCCCTTCGGCTGAGTCCACAAGTAGCCCGCCCCGCTCATGGTGCAATAAGCATTGTAGTACTTCCCAGGACTGCTACAGTACGACCACAATGGACACCGACACCGGAACTTGGTGGAGAACTCTTCCTTGCACATCTCGCTGAACCAGCACGTCCGCTACAATTCCCAAAAAAAAAACATTATGTCTCGAACACAATCAACCTCCAATTAATACTGATATAATAGTGTTTTTCTTCGAACCTCTGTCAGGTACTCGTTAATGGAGTCATCGTAGCGCTCCCTGTTAATCCTCTGTGGTTTGGCTACCTTCGTTTTGATCGACTTTGGCGCAGAGTTCGCCACCGGATTGGGGACGCCCCAGGCCAGAACCACAAAACTCAGGAGAACGATCCCGAGCACGACCAGTTTACAGAGCGGAGGTGGCGACGGAGGTGGGTGGCCCATCTTCTATCCTTCTTGCAACAACACTTCCAAAAAAAAAAAAAACAACCAAAAATTAACCTTCCACAAAAACAACCTTATCTCCTTATTCCCCCCAATATAATTTATCCCCACTATTCTCACCTTTTCTTCCACAAAAAAATAAAATCCTCAAAATCCTCTCCGATTTTGTTTATTTTTCTCCACACTCCACACACAACTCTCTGCTTCTCTTTCCAAGTCACCAGCCACCAATAAACTCGTCACTCCCTCCCAAAATATTTTTTTTTATTCTTGTCTCCTTTCCTCTTGGATTATTATGGAATTGGGTCTGGCATCTGGACTGGTGGAGTTGGAGTATAGCACCACAAATAACAACCATGAACAGCACCTGAGCATCATCATCATCATCATCATGATAACACCACTACTATCATTCCTACCATATCCTCCACTCCACAATCCAAACAACACCTCCACGGTATACACTCAACACACACTCGACGAAAGGAAGAAGGAGAAGATGAGTTGAGAGGTGGACTGGACTGGAGAGGATTAAAATAAAATGCTGCTTCTTCTTCTTTTTTCCTCCTCCGAGAGTCTCCCGATTCCCGAATGCTGTGGCTTGGCTGATGCTTTGTGAATTGCCACTATCCTTTTCATTCTTCATGGAGCCCTTATGGAGTGGAGTGGAGGCAGCATCACATGCCATGAAAATAGTGCACACGTAATAGTCATATGCACTGGAGAAAAACAAGTACACAGAGAGGATGCCAAAAAAAAACAGAGAGCTTCCGTTCTTCTTTTTCGTAGCCCGGAAATATATTCCCATTCCAGCCAAGGTTATTAGCCAAACCAAAATGCCAAGCCAGGCCAGGCCACCAAAAATCTCCAAAAGCAACATTGCAACTCCTTCCTTTTTTTAGCTAATCTCTCAACTCACTTATTATTTATTTATGTAAGAAAAAAAGAGCTCCATATTAAATTATATGACATTACTATATTTTCTACATATTTGGTTTGGAGTGTGGTGACGGTTGTAACGGTTTTTTTGTGGAGGGGAGCAGAGCAGCTGTTGTTGTGGTTTGGTTTTGGCTTTTTTTTAGATGACTTTGTAGAGAAACTCGCCGTCTTCATCGTAGTAGCAAGAGCCGAGCTTATAGGTCGCACCAGGCTTGCCTCGATATTCCTCTGGAATGTGGATCCTTTCTGGAGGATCGCCTCCTCTGCTTGTGCTCGGAGCGCCATATGGTTTCTATATGAAAGATAAATAAAATTAGAACAGTTATGATTTATGTTTTGGGGGGTGGGGGGTAATATGGAGGTGGGTATGCACCTGGTATCCTGTCTCAGCCTGGTAGAGATACGCCTGCTCTCCTTCCACCTGAATTTCCAGCATTTGCCCGGGCTCATCCTCCGGCTTCTGGTACTTTTGGACGGTGGCTGGAAACTGGGGATTGTAGCCTTTTCCGAAGGGCAGCTCGATTTCATTTGGAGAGGGAGGAACATGATGAGAGGTTGTGGTTGCTTCTGGTGGAGGCAACTCTTCCAACATGTACTTCATATCTCCTGCCTTCTGGCCAGCCCCTTTGGTTTCCATGCGGTACTCAAACTCTGAGAATGTCATGCGTTTCCCCCGGGGAAGAATTGTTTCCAGCTCTTCCTCAGATAATTGGGGTTTCAGGGGGTCATCATCAGAAGAGATGGGAGTGGTCGAGGGATCGTAGAGGTCACCATCTGTAAGGCACTTGATCACAGGTTCTTGTTCCTCCCTACTAGCTCCCAGACCACCCAGCTTTTTCTTCTTTTTTGAAGGAGGGACCACCATGCTCGCAAACTCTCCCAACTCCCTGGGCAACCCGGTATCCACATACTGTTCCGGATTCATTCCCAAATGCCCCACTCTCAAAGGCATGAGCTCCCTAATCCTCAACTTTTTCTCGAGCTCTTCCGTCATCTCAAATTCCCCGTCTTGGATCGCCTTCATTCTCAATTTCACATTGGTGTCATGCTCCTTCACCTCCTTCACTGTGCGAAGTCGCATCGACCCTTTCACCAGCTTGACCACTCCTTCAGGGCTAATCGGATACGCCTGGGAGATCGCTTCTGGGGTCCACTGATGGGGATCGGTGTCATGAAGATAGCGAATGTTCTCCTTCTCTGCCCACGTTAGAAGGCTCACTTCCTTCGGGAGAAGGTGCTTAAAGTGCTTCTTCGTTTGGCGGAAGGTCTTGATCCGATCCTTCATTACTTCGGTGTCCTCGTAGTGTTTCCGCAAATGGGCGCTGAACACTTGGGGATCGGGCTCGTCCATTGGGTCTCCATACTGGCGGATCTCTTGGCGAAATGTCTTCTTGTACTCGGCCATGCTCATTTCCAGCATTTCTTCTTGGATCTCGGCACGGGACTTGCGGGGTCGGGGATTTCCTTGAAAAAAAAATAATTTAAAAAATATAACCATTAATTATAGCAAAATTACATCATCACCTCATCAGTTATGCATCCCATTTAAATTGTGACTTGACTTGGCTTGTCTTGGCATTTCTAAATTAATTATCATTTAGCCAAAAAACCAAAAAACACATGCCATCTTATCATCATCATCATTACGTAATTAGACCGGATGTCACAAAATAGCTTATCAACACGCAGCGAGAATATTTCAATTTTGTGATCTCATTCTCGAATCTCGAGAGATGATCCTACAACACTTGACTTGAACAACAGAAGCGTATCAACATCAACCCTTTTTTTTTATTTCACGCCTGCCACCTGTCATTTTTACGCTGCTTCTACTCTACTACTACCAATCTAGCTATCTACACATGAGCGGCTATACACTACTATATACGCTTATATATTATGTTATCAAAATACTTGGCTCTCGTCAATTCTCAATTTATTTTTCTATATAAAATATAACACAGTCGATAACATTACTAATTACTGCTAATATACAACCATATAAAAAAGGAATACTGCTAATGCCATACCATTTATGGCACTCTACTCTACACAGTTCTCTGAACCCCTACGCACAATAAACACAGCAGACAAATTAATTTTCTGTGGTAGTTCACCAGTAATTTATTTGTTTGTGGTGGTAGCACAACAAGCAATATAGCCAGTGTTAAAAAAAACAATTTTTTTTTTGGAGAAGTAGAGAGCTTCATGGATATGGAACACAGCAGATGACATCACAGTCATCATAATAATTAAGTTGTGATTTTTGCGTCTGGATTGGATACGAAAAAACAAACAAGAGAATTAATATTATTATTTTGTTATGGGTGTAGTTTTTGGTTGAATTGGTTTGGTTGTTGGTAGTACAAAAATTATAACTTGTGAAGAATGACTCTCTGCTCTGGAGAGAGAATGATAACGTGAGAGACTGGGCTATTTTAATGAGAAAAATAAAATGAAATGAGTCATCTTTTTTTTTTGGTTGAGAACTAAACTATTTTTTTAGTGGTAGTTTTGTATACTCGCTTATTAAATTACAAACTAAAATTAATATTTTTTAGTACTACATTTTCCTGTTCACTGCTCCCCTCTGCACTTTATAAGCTCTATAAAATATTAACTAAAAAAACAAACCAATAGTAATATTGATACAAAATAAATTAATAGATCAATAGTTTCGCAAATAACGTGATTAACTTGTGCCTTCTACTACAGGGTCTCACCTGACACTAGAGAGAAAATTATGTGAACAGTTTAAATAACAGTTGGTTGACAATTTTAAGAAGGATAATTAACTTTCAGTAATAATTATTATTGCGAACTTACTGTTTGGAATTATAAAATCCTTTGCTCTCGTCCCTCCCCTTTCCTCTCTGGTGGGGACAGTCTGAAGGTCAAAGTGTCTCCTGTCTTGTTGACCATCTCTCCTTGATCTCGAACCTCTCCCAACACCACCACCACCACCGTCATCCCTGACCCCTGCTGCTGACCTCCTGCTGGAAAAGGAGCTGCGATTATCTCTCGAAGAACTTCTGTAATTTTGTTGACGATCATGCGAATAGCGTGAAGAGGAGGAGTAGGGCCTGCAAAGATAAGCTGACGCCACTACTGCTGCTCCTGAGGAGAATGATGAGGGTCGGAGCACTGATGATGACACTGATGATGATGCTAGTCCAACTGCCAATTTTCTAGAAACTAGCGAAACAACCGTCTTCTCAACACTTGCCAACATTGTCACAACCGCCAACTGCCAAAAATAATTAACTGCACACAATCGACAGTAGTAGTAGTAGCCTTCCAAAAATACTGCTGACAACTGAACTAAATTTAAAAATCACTGATTAAACTGTCAACTCTAGCAGTCATTCAACTTTTATCAGTTTTTTTGGTGACCAGACCAGACCACCACCCAAAAAATAAAGAGAACAATGGCGAATAAACCAGCACCACCGAAAATTGCACCGAAGCCGGGTAAGTCACCGGATATATTTTTTTTAAAGATTGTTTGTTTTTTCGAACACCAAAACATTATTCCGAACACAAACATGTGCACTCATCATCATCAGAGCCACTCTGGTTGAGAATTTCTTGGTGTGCTGAGTGCTCTTTGGCTGGCTGCTGATGTAAAAGGCATGCCGCATTACCAAAAATAATGTACGCTGTACTCCTCTCCCAATTTCCGGAAACATTAGCCGCTATAATTTCTGTTGATTGTTTACACTATTTTGTATGCCCTTAACGTGCTTTTCATGCTGCGCACAATTTTTCGGCGAGCGCGCGCGGACCCTGAAAGTGAATAGAATGTAGAGACAGGCAAGTGTTGAGTGTACATTTTCCCAGCTTTGAATACACGCACACGATAAAGAGCTGCGGCTGGGATTCCTTCACGGGAGTCGAAAAGAATAAAAGTGAATTCAATTATTCGCGGTTTTCATCAAGTGGCCTCGTGGGGGTAATGCGAGATAGAAAAGTGCCGTGTATTTTTTTTTTGACTTGAACAAAGACGGCTTGGTTTGCTGGTTGCTTTTGTTGAATGCAAGCTTGTGTCGGTGTTGGTTGAAAAAAATAATATATTATGGTGGAACTTTTTTGTGAGTCTTCGAGCAATTAAAAAATATAATTTAATTGACAATTAAAGGTTTATCAACGGTTTTTTAAATTTTTATTGCAGGGAAGGTGACAGTGCTTAGGGCTCTTTATGGCTACACAGCACAACAGGTGGGGAGCCAGAGTGTGAACTTGATTTAAAAAATATTGATTTGATTAAAAGGCAATTCATTTAGTAATTTAACTACTGGAATAATTGTAGGAAGATGAGCTAACATTCACAGAAGGCGACATCCTCTACCTTGTCGACCAAACAGATCCGAACTGGTGGAAGGCGAGATGCGGTCTAAAAGTCGGTCTAATTCCCTCCAACTACGGTAATTAATTAACTAAATATTAGTTCCTGGTGGGGAGTTGGGGAAAAGCTTGATGAACATTTTGTACTATTTGTTTTCTTCTTTTAAAGTCGAGATGAGAATGGACACCATCGAGAATCCCGTCCACGATGCCGCCCGCCGCGGCAACCTCGACTTCCTCAAGGAATGCCTCCTCAACGGAGTGAGTGCCACCGGTCTGGACGCCTCCGGTAACAGCCCCCTCCACTGGTCCGCTCGAGGAGGTCATTTGGATTGTGTTCAGGAAATAATTCGCTCTGCCATGAGACACTACCGCCATCCCAAGCAGTTTATCAACGCGCAAAACAAACTGGGAGACACGCCCCTTCATGGCGCCGCCAACAAGGACCACGTGCCAATCGTCAGTCTCCTCCTGGAAAACGGGGCGGATCCCACGCTGCGAAATAAAGATGGACAAAAGGCGGTAGACCTGTGTCACGAGCCGAAAGTGAAGGTCCTTCTGGAAAGGAGCGTGGGGAAAATGAGCTATTCCTCTACTGGTGGGGGAGGTGGGGATGGGGA
>JAQIWO010001119.1:0-11048 GCA_034695405.1 Entomobrya muscorum | reverse complement strand
TTTATAAATAGAGATGAGTTCAAGTACAAGGAGAGCATTTACCTATGGGTGTACCAAAGGATGTGCAGATTATTCCGTAAAAGTGACATTTGTATGGACATAATAATGTCCTGGTCGGTTAAAAGCAAAACACGAAGCGTAATCCGCGTCTATTGTCCTCTCTGCAGCTTAAACAACGAGCAAGGTTTCAACTCGATTAGTGAGTTTTTACCTTTTGTTTCAGAGAGTCCGGAAGAACATGAGCTTGTTGGTGTGCTTATTGGCCAAACTGCAGACACGAAGGAATAATGGCAGAATTGGAAGGAAGCAAGACAACAGAAAACTGGTTTCGAATCAATTTACTTCGTTGCCAAAAAAACTATCTAGACAATTTGCAGCTTTCCAAACCGGAAAGGCAGGCTAATGCCTTTATTCGAGTTTGGCAGAAAGTGTTGGGAAACTACACAAACTACATCGAGGGGCACCGCAGAAAGATCTGCATGAATGGTGTCATTTTGAATACTCCAAACAACTGGAAAAATGTAGGGGGAAGGGGAATAGAATTTTCAGGTACAATCTCTGTAGGCGGATGTCCGGCAGAACGGGAGTTTTGTTTCAGTGATCAACTGCAAAGCATGAACGTCATAGCGTGCAGTAAATTAGTCGAATATGAAAACTTGGCGTTTGTGGAACTCGTCAAAATTTTCGATATGTACATCTGGGTACTGATGCTGATTTGCGGCATTTTGGTTGCTCACTTTATATCTTACGGGCAGCAGCAGCATAGGCGTTCCTTCTTCGGTCGGCTGGAATTGCTATGCACCACGTATTTAGAACAGGGTAATTTAGGTTACATCAGTAGAAACAGGCAGAGGGTTTTTATTTTCGCGCCCCTCTTAGCCACCTCGCTCATCTTGAGCAACGCCTGGAAAAACGATAACGTTTACAAGATGGTCGTTCCAATACCTCACGTTTCTTTCAAGCACTTTGGCCGACTGATTGCACACAATTTTTCTGTGTACTCGATATCGTCTGACGTCTTCTACTCTTCAACAGGTTGTGATATACGTGATTGTAATGTTCACGAGAAATGGGAAATCAGTCAACACAGTGTGGACAGTGAATTAAACAAAACCAAAAGTAGTAAAACATTTAAAATAAAATTCAAAGCAGTATCCCAAATAAACCAAATGAAGATGGGTATTCCATGGCACCGTAGAGGTCATTTAAGCAATTTAGATAAACTTGTCGTAAATGAAACTTCTATGCACAATTACACGTCAACAATGTTAATGTCAGCGTATTTCTATACCCTGTCCAAGTTTCGGCTTGGCTACAACAACGGTGCAGCGAAAGCATTTAACGTTTTTTACAAGGATTTGGAACTGAAACTGTTTAAAAATTTTATGGACCAATGTAGCAATTCAGCATTAGTTCTTGCCCGTGACCAATCCACAGTGGAGTACTTAAGGTTATTGGAAACTGGAAAGACAAACGAGCAACTTCATCTTGGCACCGAAGAGTCCTACTTTAAGTCTCAAAACCTTTTTTACTTGCACGGGCCGGTGCCACCATCTTTTATAAACAGAGCTAAAAGAATCGCCGGTTCTGGCATCATGGACTGGTGGCCAAAGCTTCTGGGAGAGGAGAAGGCGCCTATTGGAAAGGATAAAACAAGCGCACCAAAGAAGCCGCGCATGAGTGGTAATATTTTGGTAATTTTTACAATTTGGTTAGGCGGACTTATTGTTGCGGTGGTCGTCGAAGCAACCGAATTTATTTTTAACGCTTGTGTAAAAAGTGCATTCGCTCCATATGTCAGTATTCTCAGCAAGGATATCCTGGGTATTTTGACCAAATTTCGTCTTTTAAAGAAAAGGTATAAGCCCTTTACGTTTGTTAAAAATTTTAAATTCTTATATTTGAAATTACGGAACATTTCCGATCGCTGTTTTCAACTTAAGGAGCCCTGAAGCAATAATTGTAAGTTTTTAAACCGGCGAACGTACACGCAATATTTTGAAACAAGGCATTTATTAATAAATTAAATCCACAAGCCCAAATCCAATATTTTTTGAATAATAAACATTTAACGTCATTCATAATATCAATGACTTATTTATTTCGCAATAATATTACCAGTTATCAGCAGACATGGAATTTGCTACAATGCCTGGGGTAGCGAAAAAAAATTGTCCCCGATATTTTTCCCAAATCCCTGGTAATCAAAATTTTATCCCTTTTTAACTCATACAATATTTAAGTCTATTACAATTTAAAAAATAAACCTTCACAATTTTTCTGACAAAATATATGAGCAATTAATTGGCTTCCTGAATTTATAACAAATCTGAGGGATTAAGGATTAAAGAAAAAATTGTATTTTTATGTTATAAATATTCCAAAACTGATTTTAAGGAATTTTTAATAAACAATATCGTAATACATGTATTCCAGTAGCATTTTTTATGCAAGTAATTTCTTGGAAGAAACCACTTCATTTTATGAAGTATAATTTTAAAATTGAAATAAGTTTTCTGATGAGGAAATTACAATTGACCTGATTGGGTAAGGTAGGTAAGGAACCTTTTAAGGTTACCTTTTAAGGTAATTCTTGGGCGTGAAAAATAAATAATGTTAGTAGTCTTTACGTCTATGGACTGGAAATAAGTTAGCAACTACATTCAAGAAGGAAGAGAACAATGAGCTTTATCATCTTTCTGTTGAACGTAAAGAAATTTTAGCTTTCTATTCACATTGAACTTGGGCTCTAGCAGCTCAGTTGGCTCTCTTACTGAACTTTAAACATTTAAATATTTGCTATAAATACAGTACTAGAAATTAAATGATCCTAAACACTGCGCTTTTTTACTCTATTTAGACGCCAAAACTGCTGCTTAAACCAAGTTTTAAAACTATTTAGAACATTAATCCTGAACAGCTAATTCTCTTCAAACCTGAAATGACAGTACAAACAATATAAACACAATAAAAACAACAACGAGATATGTGGTGGATATCCCCTTTAACAACAAATTAATTTTTTTCTTACCGTTGACGTAAAATGTTTTTCTGGCACACAGAGACATAAGCAATTAGTTCAAGCAGTTCAAAAATAATTTAATTTTAATGTCGGGGAAAAACCGCAGGGATAGGGAAAGTCCGGCTTTCTCAAACCCAAGCCTTCCCAAAAAGTCATTTTCATGCTTAAAAACTCATTTATTCTAATATATAATTTCATACTTGGGAAGCAAGTGGCAAATTTTCAGTAAAAAAGATTTTCGTTACTTATCTGGAAGACTAAAACCTAAATTGGCCTTCCTGGTAACACAGGTAAAGACGGTGTAGGAAAAAGGAAACGAGGAAGTGCAATTTGTGAGCGTGTAGCTATCTCACATTTCGGCAAAATTTATTTTGAATGTGGTAATAAATTATAATTATCAGTAATGTGAGTGAAGCAGTGGTGAGGTTAAAGATTTTTATGGGACATGAAACCAGAGAATATTTGTTTGTTGGACGATGAGCGTTGCCATAATTTTTCTTGTTCCTGACACGTAGGCCTTGAAAAAATAAAGCACCCTGGAGGGAAGAGTACATCCTTCTCCCACTCGTCCAGTTAAAGCAAAACCAAGAATCCGAAAAACCGGTTACCAACTCTTAATTTTTCAAAACATTCAACTAAAATTCATTCAATTATTCACATATAATTTGCCACTGATGATGAGGTTTGTGTCACATGAATATAAACAATAATACAATGGATAGCCACAGTAGTCCATCTATGGTGTTCCAGTAATACGTTTGCTGACTGCAAATATTTATTCATTATTGAAAAACAAGCTTTACAATTATACAGGCAATTGTTTCACTTATAATATGTTAAAGTTAAAAACTATAGACGAGCCTCATCGACTGGCAATTCTAAAGTTGGCTGGTAAAATTTGATAAAAGATCCGGACGAATTGTTAACAAGACAAACCTAGTAAAGCTAGTTCAAATAAATTGTAATTGAGTAGATCAAAATGTTTAAATAAATTTGTGCAATATAGGTTAACGTTAGTAGGTGTATTTTTCATATAGTTTTTATATTCAGAGTAGACATATAAAACTTTAAGTTTAGTGCAGCCGTAAAGCAAAATTATAAAAGAGCTACAATTTTAATGTTATTTGATCTTTTATTAAATTAATGAAAAATTATTATTCATTTATTCATTCATTTATCTTGCGCAGTTTGTTACACGTCAGCAAACTGAAGGTGATACACAAAAAAGTAAATTTGGAGTACATATAATGGAACAGACAACAAAATAAGAGCTTACGCAGCGAGCTGGCGCAGATCCATCACATTGAAGGACAGAAAAGGCAAAAAACAGAGGAAGAGAAAAAATATAATATAATTGCGTTTAAAGCATACGTTTGCAAGTCATTAAATATAAATATATATATATATACGTGTACTAATAAATTAGCACCTTTCTCTTAAGAATTAATTAACTAGAGAATTGGTATGGCTCTATTTCACTATGAATGCTTTGCCACAGTAAAATACCTAAATAATACATGATTAAATGCTTAACACACTTTTTACTACGAAAACGTTATATTAAAGGATTTACTTATAGTTAGCAAATATGGAAACATTTGCAACATTACTTGTGATATTTAAATCAGAAATATCTATGACCATCTGTTAGTCCATCCCAAGCTCAGTTAACAGAGATAAGAAATTTAGCAGGTTCTTCTCAGCCTCTATTGCAAACTGAACGATGATGAAGGCGAATGAGATCAGTGTACCAATCATCTAAACAATTATTGTTAGAATATTAAGTTGAATAATAATACATGTTTAATCGTAATAATTTTTTTTGATATTTACCGTTGTAATGAGCCCATGCGTTACAGTGAAAAAATTTAATCCTTTTAGTCCCAGCCTGTCCTTGCTCACTTCAACGTACAAGATGTGTAGCCTTGTGGAGATACTGCACCTACCACCAATGTCCATGTTCTTGGCTAGTAGCATCTGCTTGTCGACACTTGTAGTGAAAGGCTCCAGCTTTTCCTGTCCATGAGGGGCCACCAGTGTCATAGAAAGTCGAAAAACACACTTCTTAAATTCCTCCGATTTTGCATTTCCGTCCGCCGCCGTAAACAGGAAAATCTCTAGGTTGTGGAATAATGTAAATAAAACCGCTGCAATTTCTCAAGAAAATCAAGAAAAACTAAAATCCGAGAACAATTCAACAACAAATAAAACACCATAATTGGTCCAAAAATTTGGTTGATGGAGTTGAGAATCTTGATCAGGTCATCATATTTTGCCTGCATTATTTTCAACACATTTTCCCGATCGTCTTGTTTTGTGTATTTCGTAGATATCATGTTTTGATAAAGGTTCTCCATTTCAATAGAAAAGTGATGGCAGACGTCACACACCATGGCAGCTCCAATGTAACAAAAGGCATGAGACATGGAGCCCGCCAAGTTCCAATACAAATATTGCAGCTAGTGCTTCACTCATGGCATGTCATGTTGGAAAGTCCCATGTCATGGCATATGACCCCATGTTTCATGTCATGTTGCCCCAGGTCATGTCATGCGGTCATATACATGCATGTACATGAGTTTTTAAGAAAAATACGGGAAACGCGCCCTATATCCGAAAAATATGAAATAATTTTGATTTTCTATATTATACCTTATTTGTGTTTGTCAAAATGTTAACAAAACATACTTGATTTTAACTTCACAAAGTGCGTAAGCTCCTAAAAAGTTGGGTTGAAGGCAATTTTCCCCTTTAATTACCATTGAAATACGTGAAAATTAAAACATGACTTACATGCATGTACATGAGGTCATGTCATGTCATGTTGACTCTGGTCATGGCATTGCCCATGTCATGGCGGAGGTTCGCATGTCATGTCATGTAATCGACATGACATGCCATGACTATGCTACATGCCATGAGTTTTCATGTACATGAGACATGACTGAAGCACTAATTGCAGCTGATCAACTGTGCCTAGGACCAATGGAATTTTTGAATTTGGATCAAAGTATTCGTTATAATTGTTTATAATTAATGCACAAAATAGGTCGCTTGTTTGCTCCAGCAACTGTCTTTTCCAATCGGGTATCAGATTCGCACGAATACCGTATAGATATAAAGCTTGCATTCCCATGACAGGAGCAGAATGATGGTCACGAAAGTGAATTTTTGGCTGAAGATCGGTCTTTTTAGGAGATTTGAAATCCAAGGCTACACTAGAATGTTGGACTTGGGACGACTGACATGCGACAAGAAGATTTTCAAAACAGCTCCTCCTCAACCAAAATGTGACAAGCCAGAGAACAGGAAAAGTGCATACTGTAATATTAACAATATAATTTTGTACAAATTGTGGGTAATCTTTTATGCTAAATGCTCGAATCCCATAGTGAAGCTGTATCAGCGCCCTAAATGCAGCGCCGAGAATTATCGGTGTGCTGAGGACTTGTTGAAGACGACTCGTCTGAAGCCTGTAATTTGGAATTCCTCCACGTTTCCCAGAAATTCTGGTAAATCGAAATGGAACAATTAAAAGGAAGTAGGAAACGTCAAGAAAGGTTTTTAGGAGAAGAAACACGTGAAATTCAAAGGAAGGTGAAACCTGATTGGTGGGCAAATTCAAGAGAATCAATACTTGTTTTGGAATTGGAGTAGAGGTTTGCGTTTCCGGGGAATGTTTCTTAGGGTCGGGTTGCCCCAACTCTTCGTCCATTGTACGAGATAGAACGTGCAGACCACCACAACCGGCAAGGTGAAAGAAAGAAATGGAGCGAATTTCTAAATATTTGTAAGTTAAACGTATTTATTCTCTAAAATAAAAGGTTTATAAATTATTAGCTTTTAGTGTAACTGGTTTAGCTAATACATATTTTCGATGAGAGAAAGTGGACACACCCAATCTATGTTCAACTGTATTCACAGAGGGCATTCGTTGTACATGCATTCTATACTTTATAAAATATAGGTTGTCGGCGTGTAATGACTTTGGCACCTAATTATACTCTGGTGGCTGTAACTTAATACGATAATTATCCAGACAGTTCGTGCTTTTTATTCTGACAGGATATTTGTTACAAAAACGGAACACCCAATCTCCTGAGATTATCATGAATAATGTTCGTTCTCAATATCATAAAACTACAATAATATGGGTGGACTTGGACCAAGGACCATTTATCATTTGTGAACTAAATTATAAAGTATGTATATCAGGTCAACCCTAGGTAGTTCAAGCGCATTGCTTCTTATAATAAAAATTATAAAGTAAAAAATAAATAAGTTATAAATAAAAATGAGTAAATTAAAAAGACAATCTCACCGGAACAAGTATTTATATGAATAAACGTAGGTTTTTCTAGACAAGCCACTTAATTGTTCCAGCTAATTCCCAATTGCATGCAACTTTTTACCGACTACATCACAAACGTGTGAGTAGGTGAAAGCTTTTATCAGTTCAAAAAGAGTGTTTAAGCACATACTAAAAAAGTAGCGGAAGTAAGGAAGAAAGTGTTGATACATTCTGAGTAAACAAGCTTGACGGACGGACAGACCAACGGAAATAAACGGTACATAAAACATTGTCGAAAAAAATTAATAATTAATGTATTATCAAAAGGCATATAGAACATACATCTTATTTAGTAGCAAGCCTGCATGGCGTTTTAAATATCATGTCATGAAAATGGTGGTTTATGCAATTATGCAATTCTATATTTACGCTGTTTTGGTCATCCGCCCATTACATCAGACTTTAATTTATTATGTAATTATAATAAATTGCTTACAAAAAACGATTATCCTATTCAATCACATGCTCGCAATGCAGCTGTAAAAATACTACATGCACTTTAAAATTTGCTGGAACAATTACGTGTTTCGTCTAGTCAACAATTGCAATCGTTTATTGTAGAATAAAGAAAGTATAATGGAAATACAATAATTTCAATTTTAAATTTGCTGTAGTTTATGCGTTTTTATAGTAAAAAACTAGTTGATTTAAGGTACATAGTTTTAACTGAATTTCCCTGAGATTGTGCTTGTTCTCCCTGTTTTGGAATCTACTTGCAGAATCAATGACACAGAAATGCAGCACGTGTACCCGATAGCCCAACTCAAGTGTATTAAGCGTCATCGACAAGGACAAGTTTCCTGGACCTCGGCAGTGTAAATTGATGAAATTGAGAAACCCCGCCCACCCTTGGGACTGGGTGTGTTGTCTTTGTGACATACATATAGTTTGTAGAAATATATTATACCACACAGAGATAATTATGAGCTAACTCGCAACCAGACTATGATGGCGTGACCAAAAAATATAAAAGAAGTTTCGTAAAAGTTTTTTTTTAGTAAGTTAGGGATGCAGCAAAGTACGTTTTAGAAATATAATTACTCATGCGTCGCGTTTTTTGCTCATTTATCATGTAATATGACAATTAAAAAAATATCCAGCTCAAGTAAAAATTTATAGAAAATTTGGAACTACTTTTTCAACTAAAATTTAATTTAATTTGACAGACTTCTAACAAAGTGTCCGTAAAGTGGCATAGCCACTCGTATAATATGTTGAACATTTTATATAGAGTAAAAATCTCACAAACTATCAATAAACATCTGTATCAAACAAATTTATAGGAAGGTTTGGTAATTCGTCTCTGAGTATAGACACGTGTTATTATTCAATGGGCTTTTTTGTCTTTGAAATATCGCGTGTTTGTTGCGGTATATGTATAGGTATCATTTATAAAATTTATCGCGTTATTGGCATAATGGTCTTACTCTGCTTTGTCATTTTATAAGAATTCATCTTTCAATAAAAGTTTATCTGAATATTTTAACTTTATAAAAAATACAATGCGTTTGTAAATTCCAACTTTAACCTGATAAATATTTTTCGTCAACAAATCGTAATAAATTATTTTTTACTCATTTGGGATTCAATGTCTTTATGAGTGCTTATTTGCATCACGGCAAATTGTTTAATCTACGGTTATCAAAACATCATCATTAACTCTATGTTTGCATTTGTAATGTAATTTAATGCCTCTTATCTCCTGGGAGCTTTGATCAGTATCAAAATGATAAGCATATAAAATGACCAGGTGCAGAGCTCTTACTTTTCATGGTCACCCCATTATAAATACATAAATAACATACAAGAATTTTTATACTAAACTTCAAACAGTGTTTTACTAATTTCTTTTTAGGTTTTACCTGCAAATTTTAATTAAACGATTTTTCATTTTGTCCAAGAAATATGACAAATACTTTGGCCAATTTATTTACGATGTTTTTTTCGTTTATTGAGTTTTGCAGAGATGACAATTGGATCGAAATAAAGCATTTAAGTCCAATTGGAAAAGAAACCCCAAAAATTTGCACTTCCACCTGTAGTCATGAGTCTGAATTCTATTCTTTCGAACTTTTGAGATCTACTTAAAACAATCGTCAGATAACAAGACAATTTAAAAATGTATGGCTACGGAGCTTCCATCGTTATTTCTCGACTGGTTAATTTTAATATTGCCTACTGCACACTCATGAAGAGTTAACGAATTGACGTCAGTAGATAACAAGTGGTTTGTTTTTTATTGATAGTGATATTAAACCACAGGAAAAACATGATTACGCTAATAAATGTGCCCGTACATACGCATACTGTTTTATTACTCATAATTTTTTCATTCCAATTATAATTTCCACGTATTTTACAAGTCAGATTAAAAATAAAGTCGTCACCTCATTTACGTCCCAGCAGGATAAAGTACAAAGGAATGCAGATAATATGCTTTATCAAGTTGATAAAATCCTTTCCAAAATCATCTCATGCAAATTGTTTACGTAATATTTTTTCTCATTATAACTTTTATCCATTCTCTTTTTGAGAACTTGTTAAGTAAAACGTACAGAATAGCTTTCAAATTATTCATTCTGAAGAATCAAAGCTTCAATTTCAAACGATTTCAAAAATGGAGAACTGGCAGAAAGACCACATAACTAAAAACCTTGTGGAATTGATCAAGGTCACAACAATCAATACAGAGCTCACGACATCACTCCGGGCCAAAGGGATATTGAGTCGAGATGACGTGGAAGCTTTGGTAAGATATAAATCACAAAAAGGATTAAAATTTGTGAACAAATTGGCATGTAATACAAATATTTATCTTAATTTTTTCTTTCAATGTAGGAGCTTGTCATGTTGACACCATCAGAGAAATCCAAGAGATTGTACAATATTCTTCCGACGAAAGTGGGGTCATTTGATATTCTAATCAAGTGCCTTGAATCAGCAAACCAGACAGGAGCCGCCAAGATATTGACAGATCATGACATCGAGCAAAGAAATTACGGAACCATTGCTTTCAATCGCAATCATGTGCTGGGTACGGGTTCCTCCGGAACAAAAGTCTATAAAGGAATATTTGATGAAAGAGAGGTCGCGGTAAAAGTACTGAACACGGACGTGATTGACCCGGAAAAGGTGATGAAGGAGGTGAAGTTCCTGAGAGACTTGGACAGTCACGAAAATGTCATACGACATTACATCGCCGAAAGACATGAAAATTACATATACATTGCGTTAGAGCTGTGTGTCATTAGCCTTCAAGAGGAAGTTGAGCTGAAATATTTCAATCTGAGTCCTACATTAATTGTGGAGAAGGTCACAAAGGGGTTAGACTACCTTCACAGCATCTCCATTCTCCATAGAGACCTAAAGCCAGCAAATATTCTCCTAAAACACAATGAGCAGGTGAAAATATCTGATTTTGGCTTATCAAAACTAATTCCGGATGGACGGAGCTGTGTGACTGTTGGCTCTGGAGGCTATGGAACTGTGGATTGGATGGCACCAGAATTGTTAAAATATCTATTTCAAGATTCCAAAAACTCAACACCAATTAAAATGGTAGACTTTAAATGTAACTATGTAACTTTAAAGAGACTCTGCATTTCCAAAATATAAATAATAATAATTTTTTTTTACTTTTTCTAAATTCATTGAAGTCAAAATCCAGCGACATTT
>JAQIWO010001118.1:0-11057 GCA_034695405.1 Entomobrya muscorum | reverse complement strand
AGCACCTCTTGCTGATCTGATCACTCGTATGTGGGTGTAATGAATCCGCACATACACCTCAGTCTAAATGTGATGCGTAATTTTATAAAACTTTATCTGGTCAAGTCAGCGTCCTGTTCTATTTTTATAAAGCGATTCTCACATTTCTCGCTCTAGTTATTTCAATTTTATTTTCATCAACTAGAATTAACTTTTACAATACTAAAAAGGGTATGCTGATCATCTCTACTCCACTTTCAGATTTTTAGAGTGTAAACTCTGCTGAGGAGTGACTTATTTCCCAAAAACCAAGATGAAAAGTATTATTTATAGAAAAAAGTGGCTCATTGTGTTTGTACTTATTTACACGAAACTTCCTAAATTGCTGCATTATAAATTATTGTAAAAGTGTGGAACTCGACTAATTAAATGTTGGCAAAGGCACTAGTGTACTTACTTTTGCATTTGGATGTGATTAAGTACGGCTTTTTCAAATGTGAAGATCGTTTTGCCGGTATGTTGTCTCATGTGGTATTCCAGAGAAGGAAACAAAAAGAGAGGAAACGACAACATTTAAAAAACTAACTACTAAATGGCATTTAGCATTAAATATTTTGCTTTACAAAATTCTACTTAATAAATTGAACATTTTTTAAAACAAATCCCATGAATTTCTTCAGACGACTCAAATTACGTGAGAAAAATAAAAAATAGGAGCTGAGCTTTAAAATAAAACAAACTGAATTCCATTTCCGTATTTTCAATTTAACTTGTTTGTAAATATTTTGTTCGCGTTTGTATTCAGAAAATATGTGCAGAATTTTTAGAAAATAAAGTCTGATCAAACTCATGTCGTTTAATAATAATATTTTTTAAAGCAACTCTTCAATTTCTCACTCTCAAAAATCTAAATTTATTCCAATCAGCTAAAGCTAAGCTTTAAAAAGTTATGTAGCTGTTGCTGATCATTTAAAGAGGAATTTTGGATTTTTTTAGAATGGAAAACTCTCAGAGAGATGGCAATTTGCACAAAGACAAAAATAAAATATTATATTATGCATAAAAAATGGCATGTGTTTTAATAATTTTTTATCTTCAAGCTCGGAATGGCAACATTCCGGATTATGATAAGTGTGGAATGCGACTAATTAGGGGCTTGCGAACACGTTAATGTGTCTATTTTTGCATTTGGAAGTACGTTTGTAGGACTTTTTCACAGATGGAAGTCTTCTCGCCGGCACGTGCTCGCATGTGGGTCTCCAGAAAGGAAGCAGAGGAAACAGCACTAAAAAAAACTAGTAAATGGCATTTTAAAAAAAATCAACTTTTCTCTATAAAATTGTACACACTAAATTTTAGTTTTGTGAGCCGAGCCCAAAGAATTTGAGTTACAAATTACGTGAGAAAAGTGGAAGCTGAAATGTATATTTTTTTTAACTGCCAAGTTCCAACAAGAGTGCCAATTCTTCAATTTTTATACCTTGTTTTTAAATATTTTTTTTCCTTCCCACATGACGTATACTGTTATTATTATTACTACTATTATTCCCATACTGAAAAGGGTCACCACCACCACCACCCCTCATCTGAACCAAGTGCAAAAGTATGAATAAAAAGAGCCCCACTCTCCCACCCCCGTTATTAAGTCCATCCAAACAAGTGATATCACCTGCCCCTCCCCCGCGAAAACACCGCAATCCCTCCCTGCATGACGACGAGGAAAGGAGCAGGAATTTCGGAGCAGCTCTTGCAGCTCCAGCAGCTGTGAATATAGGGAATCATTATGAGCAAGTTGAGTTGTTCCCAAACTTAAGACTCCCCCACCCCCACAACAGAAACAACAGGACAGTCCATTAGCTTGCAAAGAGGGTATTCAGCAGCTTCACTGGAGGAGGAGACCTGGAAGGAGGAGAGGATCCATTCCCACATTCACTTCCACCATTCTTATGCTCCCACCGACTTGACTTCATCTCTCTGCTGCTGTGTCTCTCCAAAGCTTTTTGAAGAGTCCCTCCATCACTGGACAGGAGCTCTGGACAAACATTCACACTAGAAATGTACACAACAGGGAGCCACTCCAAAGGAAATGGACACTGACTGAGCCGCTTCAATCGACCCCTGCTGTCTCATTTTTCTAGGAGTTAGTCTTGTGTTGCGAGTATTTTTTGAAGCAAAAATAAATGAAGTATTTTGTTTTCTAATAATTACTCACATTGTTAACGTTCTTTTTAATTTTCGCACTTGCTAGTCAACTGTTAACATTAAAAATAGAATTCAACTCAGCAACATGTCCCATTTCCCATCATCATTCCACAGAAACAAACACACAACTACGGAAGCAAGTTTTTATAAATTTGTAAATTTTACTTAGGATCGTGCTGCAAAATGTTGGATTTTTGCCTGGGAGCAAGTTGAGAAATTCTGTTATTCTACTTTTGATTATGTTTAAAAAGTTGTAAATTTATTTAGGATCGATTTGAAAATGAGTTTGGTTTATCAATTATCAGCTTTGGAAGGTATAACTTATTTTCCAAGAGACAAGATAAAACATAATATTTTTTTAAATGGCAGCCCAACGTCATTGTTGTCGTCGTCGAACAGGTAACTCTGGCTTTTCGTTTACTCAAGGTACATTCATTTGAAAGATCTTATTGTCGCTAGGCTCATTCATAGGGTTTCTCGCCGGTATGTGTACTCATGTGGTTTTCCATACTTCCAAACTGGACAAGTCAGCAGCTAGCCACTGCATACATTCATGTGTATTTTTAATAAGCAGTTGGGTGTAGTGATTTGTTTAAATGGTTTAAATGAATTTACAATCTCACTTGACAATCCACACAGGCAATAAGTTCTGCAATTACACAAACTTGACAAAATTTGCATTTTGTTCCCGGATGATTTTTGATTTTTTGGCGTTTCTGACCTTCGACCTTCCTCTTTTTGACTGCGTTTTTAAAGTTACAAAATTGCCCACTACATATTCAGTAGAAATGTGTCAGTCTACTGGGTTCTTTATCAGTTTGGCTGTCTAATGGGTTCACTTTTACTTTGGCTGTCTACTGGGTTCACTTTCACTTTGGCTGTCTACTGGGTTCACTTTCACTTTGGCTGTCTACTGGGTTTACTTTCACTTTGGCTGTCTACTGGGTTCAGTAGGAATTTGGCAAGTAAGCAAACAAGCCGCCCCTTGTTTATATGTAGTTTAAACCTGATCTAACCTTACCTGACATTAAATAAACTAAACCAGTAACCCTGTATATGCTGCCATATATTGGTTTAGTTTATATGCTGTCAGGATGAGTTAGGTCAGGTTAAAACTACATAGAAACAAAGGGGCAGCATCAGGAGTATGGGGCAGTACAAGTGCAGCATGAGGATATGTGGCATGCATGATAAAAACCGCATTAAGATTTTGTTAGCAGAGGAGACAAAATGATTTGATCAACACGCAATCAATGCCTGAGTAAATTCCAACTGCAGGGCCCCAACAGCGCATAATATCTGTAGCACCGACAGAGCATTGTCAAGTGAGCAGGAGTTTTGACAAAACAGTCCCTTGAGGCATGGAAAATAAGAGAAAAACTGGTGGCCTACTCGTGTGTTTTGTCCAAATCCCTGCTCGCTTGACACTTTTCCCGAACAGCTCACTAAATTGTTTTTGAGCGCGTAGCAGCTCAAACGTTGCCAGTAAAAATAAATTTGTATTGAGTTAGTAGTCAGTAGCAGTTTACTTTGTTGTTATATTGCATTAACAGGTATACCGTAGACCTCACAAACAATAAAATGGGGATTGTGGAAAAGAGATATGGTATATTTCCCAAAATTAAAAGTATAAAATAATATTATGTTTATAAAATTGCTTGTGTTTTGTTTATTTGTTATGTTCAAGATCTGAATTTTTGCATTATAAATTAAGACAGATATGAAATGCGACTAATTAAGTGTTTGTGAATACGATCATGTGCATATTTTTGCACTTGGAAGTGAGATTTCAGGACTTTTTCACAGATGTAAGTCTTGTCGCCGGTACGTGCTCGCATGTGGGTCTCCAGATGGAAGCAGTGGAAACAAACCTAAAAACGAGTGAATGACATTTAAACAAATCGATTTTTCCTTATATATGTACACTTTAAATGTAAGCTTTCTTATTCGATTCCAGGTAAGAAGTAATGTCACAAGAAAAATGTTTGATATGTTAATTTAGTACAGGAAGTCCTTCTTAAATGCAGATTAATTTGTGAATGAATAAAAATTGGAGTCTTCATTTACGCTACCGTGTAGTATTATGCAATGCTTAAGAAACATGAAAGTATGTAAGTGATAAATGTGAAATCACTTTGTTGTTGTTCGAATTATCCGATTTTTACGCAACTTGGTATGTAGGTTCATGTGGTTATAAGTAAAATCCCTATTGATTTTCAGCCCAAATGAAGAAAGTGGACGGTTAAAAGCAGTTAAATGTTAAAATATAATACGCGTTATATAGGACATGCAATAAATCATTCGAAAGAGATTTTAACATTGATCATTTTCCATAAAAAAATTAAAATATTTTTAAAAGTTTTACAACAGGTAAATGAATATTTATTATTTAAAACTTTAAAAAAGGAATGGCAAAAATATCATCATGATCAGAGTTAACTTAATCAAACTCAAATGAAAATCCTGCCATTGGGTGGGGTTTATCCAGTGAGAATCCTCTCGCATCTGGTCCTAGTGCTTCTTGTGAGAAATATATTTCCGCAGTGCCTACATTGAAACTTGTTTTCTAAAGAGTAAATTAGCTCAGGTTACTTCAAAAAACCTTACGCCTTTCATACCTCTAATAAGCAACATGATCTGAAGACGGCCTTTTCCACTTTCTCTGCACAGTATGCCTCCTGTGTGGCCAGTAAGAAGAGCACTTCAGCTTGGATGTGATTGAAAAGACAAAGAAAACATTAAAATTATAAGAAAGATTAAAAATAGATGATAGATGGGATATAATAAATAATTTATTCATTCATTTTATTCTCCCTTGTTCGTTTCTTCTTTTACTGTATTTTTTGTTTTACTTACAATGCGTGATTAATAAGTGGTTTCGTCGTGCGGCGTATGGCCATCATCACTATAATCACCTCCACGTTTTCTTCCCAAAAAGCTTGTCGAATTTATAAAAGTCGGTGTCTACCCCATTTTTTTCGAGCTTGAGCAATAAAGTCACAAATGAAAACTTTGATAGTGCATCTAGACTCATGTTCATTTCATGGCGCGATTAAATTTTCTGTTTATAAAATGCGATGTCCGTTCAGTTCCTAATAAAATTGAAATAAAATACATTTACCTACTCGTTAATTTCTCAAGATCACGGAAACCAATCAGCCAAGCACATCTTTTTTTATTGAGCAGGATTCCCCATGAAACAATTATTTGTTGAGACAACGAGGACGGTACAATTTCATGCTTTTATCGGTCAACCGATCAATCATTGTGTCCTCAATACAAAGTTTTTTATACTCCAGGTGAACATATACTTTGATAAGAGGTTGACCCAAATAATTTTTTTTTACTTTGCGACGATGTTTTTTACATCGACAATAATAAAATATTTGATAGATCAACACTATAAACACACACATTATTCAGTACAATTTTTGTGCTGTTCAGTGAAGTAATAAGTCCCACTGGAATAAATAATTGTGGGAAACAAATGTAGGTTAGGTTTTCTGTATTCTTTTCCATAAAAAATAAATTCTATACTTTTAAAACTTATTGTTCATTGCATAATTAATTTCATAGATTATTTGAAGCTTGAATACGTTTCCTTTGATTCTTAGCTTTAACTGTCATATAAAATGCTTATAAGGGGCTCGCCTAACTAGGTTATTAACTAGCTCAAATTGAAATTGGTTTCAAAATGTATCTGCTAAAACGCAAGGCAAGCATCTTACCAATATTCCAATTTATCATCCAGCTAATATAATATTTTTGGGCATGATAGAGCAACTGCAAAAATCAGTCAATCTTTAAAAAGAGATCTTGACAAAACATGTAGTACGCTCCGTCTTATAAATTATATGCATACAAGCACGCAAGATTTTTTAAAAAAATTTCCATATCCAACGTTATTTTTTGTTTAGGTGATTTATTTTTAAGCACTGAAAAATTGTATCAGTAAAAAATCTCCATATTATTATGAACTTATGACTTATGAAATTATTGACGCTGACGGCTTTCATTACAACTTTGTTGCCCGTAATTATCTCGACACTAAACGATTAAATGTAAAATCGTAAGAAGTTTGCTTAGAAAGTGTTTGTTTTGTTAATTTTATATACCAACATTTATGTTGAATCTAGACAAATTAATAAACTTATACTAGTTGGTGTCATTAGTAAGCTTCTGTTTATTACTATATATTTATAAAGAAATGGGCCGATAAGAAATGATAAAGCATTTAGTAGTTTCTAAGATATTCTGATACAAGCAAACTTTTGTTTTACAGATTTTGCATTTACGAAATTATGTTTTATATCACGTTGTCTGTTGACTGGTTATTGTGTGTCAACTTGATATGCACAACAACGTAGTGCTTGACCGTGTGCTGGTATTTGATTTATAACGAAGATTTTTTTATCAAATGGGCACAGGTGACCCCATTATTTTTATCAGTCAGTCCAACATCCAAAATCCACCGTTGTCGCCGCACCTGAGCAAATAAAAAGATAAGTGGACGGAGCCAGCTTCAATAACAAATTACATCAGCTTAAAAATTCAGACGTAGTTTTGAACATAATCAGCGTCAACAAGTCATATTGTTTAAATTTATTTGTAATCTTTTAATGCTACCTACGTGATCACGCCACCGAATAAATGTTTGCTTACGTAAGTAATACAAGAGCTGTTTCGAGCCACCAATCTCCTCCTCTACGGAAAAAAAATTTCAGTGGAATAAAGTTTTTGGCTCAGTGTTGAAGTCTCTGTTCGATAATGAAAATGTGGCAGTGCTTTGTGCTTATTAAAGAGTTGTGAATTTCGATAGATACAAAACAAAACGTTATTTATAAATAACTCAACAAACAAAACAATATATAGTTTGATGAATAAACAACACGAAGAAAAATTAAGTTTGGTTTTTGTTTTACTCTCGTGCTCTGACCCTAAAAAAGTAAAGTATATAAGTGCAGACGGAAACATACAAAAAAGTGTAACAATATACAAAGCTATGTAAAATATAAACAGTTATTACATGAAGTTTTGCGGTCCAGTGAATTAAAAGTGTAAAAATACCTGTTGAAATACATTTCGGTGAAGTGGAATTCAAAAGTGACCTGCATACTAAAGATATATGAATACACATAGTGGAAAAGGTTTATGAATAATAATTTTATAGATACTATAGCCGAAAGAGAAGAATTAACTGCGGGATACCAAGGTAAAATATAATTTTCCTAACTCCTTTATATTTTTTCTTTGCTGGTGCAATACATTTCTATTTCATATACAACGAAAACGTAAACCAGCGGCGTTGTTGTAGAGATAAAATTATAACAAGGTAAAGTCATTATTAGAACTTCTTTTTAAAATGTTCTAAATATGTTTTAGTTATTTTTGTACTGGGCGTGGAAGTTACTGATTTGCAGCTAAGGCAAATAAGCACTTAAATTTTGCATTTGCGCATGTCCATGCGACCTTTTAATGTTGCTGAACTTTTCCAATCAGCGTAAAAATAAGTTTTAGATGTCTTAGATAATGTTTCACCCACCGTAAACCAGTAAACCAAGATAAAGTTTTGTTCTGTATCACTACAATGTTATACTAAAATCACAAGGCCAAAATGTCAATAGAAGTGCCGAAGTAAAAAACAAATTCACTTACGTAAAAACCACATGAAATTTTTTCCTCAACATGATCATCAAAACTTTACATTTGTTTTACCATTCATAGTCTCACAATTATTAAGTGCCGTAAAATCACAGAATTTTTTTACAGGAACCGAGTAAATGTCTGTCTGTGTGTCTGTTTGTCCGCACGATATCTCGATAACGCTTTATCCGATTTTCACGAAGATTGGTATACACGTTTATAGGAACATAGGTAACAACCCTATTGATTTTCAGCTCAATCGGAGAAAGTTGACGGTTAAAAGCCGTTACATGATAAAATTTAATACGCGTTATATAGGGCATGCAATTCATCATTCGAAAGGCATTTGAACCCTGATCATTTTCCACCAAAAATTTAAAATATTTTCTATAGTTTTAAACCAGTAATTCAACTTTTAATATTTAAATTTAAAAATAATATTTTTTATTTTATTTTTATTTATTTTTATATTTTGAATAGGAAACACACCGGCGAAGCCGGCCTGTCTTTTATAGCATACACGGCACTTTACTAACGGGTTTACCGGTTTTATTTTTCCTTTTCTTCAAACGCAAAAGTTTAAAAGTTGTTTTTTAAGTTGGTAAGCAGATATAAACCAAATATGTATATGTTTATGCAGTAAAATGAACTGTTAATTATTTATGCATTTCATGGTTTTTAATTCAGTGTAACTTAAGTTGACAAAATATTACGTCAAAGACAAAAATTATTTGGTCGCTTGTGATATGCTGGATATTAAGTGAATTGTTGACAAGTATCTGGTACTCTTAGAACACTTTACATGCCAATGGAAAATTTCACTGTGTGAGCGATAAGATAGCATTTCTCACTTTTTATTAATTTACTCGTACATTTACCCATGTTGGTTCCTAATCTTTCAGAATATCATCGTGCAGTGAAGTCAATACACTTAAAAGCAAATAAATCTGAAAGTACATTTTTTCTTGAAAATAATTCAAAATGAAGAACCTAGCTGTTGGCGACGAAGGTAAATTGAACTAAAACTTTTATATTTATGGGACTGCGTACTCTACGTCTCTACACATATAAGGAGAAAAAAATCACTATAGATTTTCTTTCAAGGTTGCACGTTCAACGACATTGTGTTCGCCCTCTGGAAACATCCTTCAGTTGGAAAACTAGCCGATGATTGGACAAGGCTTTCTATGGCGCTAAGAACGGATTCCTTGAAAGAAAAAGAATTGCAAGCAGACTTTACGCATGGCAGAAAACGAGTTTTGGTGGTAGTGAAAGATCTCATTGAGGAGTGGAGGTCCAGCCAGGGTACTGAAGCAAAGTTTGTAAAGCTATTGGACATTCTGGAACATGATTGTGGTTGGAAAGACTTGGCTGGTAAGCTGAATTTTTTTACTACAGATTTTCTTTCAATGTTGCCTTAGCAATTCTGTGCTTTATACTGCATACTTCATTCAACCTTTCATAAGCATCATAAAATATTAGTAATACCTTTTTATTTATAAATGTTCTGCACTAACCATAACCTTTATCGTGAGTTTTACAATATCGTATTAACTTTCTTACCCCTACGCTAAATTCCAAAAATATTTAAAGAAGCAACTTTTGAAAGGTTTTCAGTACCTTAATATTAACACAAGTGGATACAAAACAAACTCGTTATCTCATGCATTCCGATAGTGATAAAAAGATAAGCTTGGTGGTTTTTTCGATA
The DNA here is from genome assembly GCA_034695405.1 of Entomobrya muscorum. Classification (NCBI taxonomy): domain Eukaryota; kingdom Metazoa; phylum Arthropoda; class Collembola; order Entomobryomorpha; family Entomobryidae; genus Entomobrya; species Entomobrya muscorum. The sequence continues at coordinate 1,522 of JAQIWO010001118.1, read as the reverse complement.
ATCAAACCAGTTTTTAAGATCATGCATATCAATGCAATTAAAAAATTAAGTAATTGAAACCGTTCAAGAAACCTTCGACGTCACAAGCCTATGAAGTTGTTTTTGTCGACCAGATTGGTAATTTTAGAAAAATCAATGTAGATTGAAACACAATCGATTCTCAGGACTATAATCGGCTTTCAATATTTAATTTTTACTCATAAGAAATTTAGTAAAGGTTCTGGGAAAAATAAATATTTATTATTGTAGTTGTGCTTGAGGAGGCATCCACAAATGTAGTTTCCCTGTTGTGCTGACCGATATATGCATAACCATATAAATTGAATTTGCTATTCATATGTTGGCAGAAGGTAAAATTCAAAATGTATACAAGCATAGAAGATATATTTCTAAAAAATATATACTCCTGAGTAGATATAATTTTCAAATGCATACACCTCAAAATCTCGTTAAAAATATTCATATTTACTTATTTTATTTGGCACTACTTAAAAATCTTCTTGTCTTAGTAGAAATTCAAAATTATTGAATTTTAAATAAATACTATGTTTTATTAACGAGAGTACAATAGTAATATGTTGGACAGTGATTACAAACTATTTGCAAAAAACACGTTTGAATTTCATTTACGACTAAAAGTTTGACATTCTACTGCAACTTTATATGTATTTCTTCTTACGCTTATATCTTTTAAGATTATACCTTTTCAGGGCAATTCATGTCGGCAATTAAACTGAATGATTTGTTGATTGTTTGGTCTCGTTTAAAAAGATTATTCCATGTTAAGTATTCAATTTCTCTTTTTCTATCATAAATATAAAAACGGGACTAAATCAAATCTAAATCTTCATAAATCATACATACAATCAAATCGTAATTATCATCATCTCTCAGGGGTTATTATTTTTTTTATCAGGTTTTCAGTTATCATGACATAGTATAAATTTTAGAAACAAATAAGCCATGTCATCAAAACATATCAATATTCAGTTCTAATTCCCTAGTTCATGCTCCGTAATGCAATATGCAATGAGGTAATTAAAACATGCTTTTGACGCTTAAACTTGCTTATAGATCACCTCTGGGAAAAATTTAAGGCAAACATAAGTGAGCATACAGCTTGGAAAGATTTGGATGAGAGAACCAAACAGAAAATGTTGGGAACAAAAGTCAGTTTCCTGGGATCCAATAAAGCACTGGCGGATGTCCTATCCAGCTTTCAGGAAAAAGACAGGAAAAACATTTTGGAAACTGCATTGACTGGTTCAGTCATCCAAGCCATTTTGGCAGACGCTGATCATCCTTTTTTATTGGCATCCGAGACCTCAATTCCCGAAATTCCAAAGTACTACATTCCCAGAATTCTGTCCAGTCGCCGTAGAATTGATCCAGAAATATTCAAGAAAAAATGCTCAGATATTTTTATCGTTGATAACATCGAGCTGTGGGATCTATCCCGAATTGCTGGCAACGAGCGAGTTGACAGGTCATCACAACAGCTGGAAAGACTTACTGTTCGCTT
>JAQIWO010001117.1:0-11058 GCA_034695405.1 Entomobrya muscorum | reverse complement strand
CAAATACTGCAGCGATCTTAAACCCAATACACCAGCGGATTCTGGAAATACAAAAAACAGTCTTCTATGATTAGGTAGCGTGTTTCTGATTTATCATAGTGTACCCATATTGTTGTATTATTTGTCGAGTGTTTAGTAACTATTACTGAGAACAAAACAAGTTCCCTTGTTCCTTACGACTGTGTAATATTTCCAGCCAGCTTTTATGAAAAAGTATATTCTTGTACACGTGCGTTCTTATTTGTTATTAGGGTTGCCTCTAGTGCAATATTTTTAAAGCATCTCTCTCCAACATCGTACTTCAAGTCGACTGCCTCGCTTAGATTTTTTTAGACTCTTCTGCAGCTCTCCCGCTGAATAGTAGTGATATCAATATAATATGATTGTATATCAAGTTTGCCAATATCCCCAATCACATTGCATAGTTATACGATTCTGAGCGGTGAAAGCAGAACTGGTGATAGCAAGGGAAAATGTACTAGTCATCTCCTGTAACCACAAGCTTAATTCCACCTAAATCGTGCCAGAAGAGAGAACGGCATTATGAGGATGAAGATTATCATCATCAACAGCACCACACCACCATCGACGTCCTCTAGGCTCGTCATCCTCCTCTAATCATCATGTCCTCGCACCAACATCAACATTGGTATGATCATAGCAAATCCAGGCCGCAGACACACACTTATATTAAGTAGAATGTAAGGGAGCAGCAGCAGTAGAATTCCGAATAAAAAAGAAGTGTATACAGTTTCTCTCGCTAAAATTCTTGTTTCTTTCTTGCTTTCACGTTTTGACAAGCCGAAACTCAAAAGAGCACGTTTTGCACAACGCTCATTCCTCACAAAAGCAGCAGTGCTCTGCCATTACACCATTAGAAAACTTTTCTACGTAATTTGTATGGGGCATCTGCATTTTCCCGTTTCTCTCTGATCTGATCCACCTCCGGTTCACGGTTTGCATTGTTATATACACATATATAGTTATATATTTATCTGCGGTACTGATGATGATGGTGTTGGTGGTAGCAGTGGTTAGAGTCGTGCCTTGCTCCACATTTTATGTATGCTACAAGCCCTATTGTTATGAAATCATGTCAAGTCTACTACAAAAAAACTTTATACCAACCAACCAAGCAAAAAAGAAAACCGTGTCAGAAATACCAAAGCATTATTATCATCATCATCATCATCAAAAGAAGAAGAGAACCGGAATATTACTGTCTTGTAGCAATACCTCTGTATAAGCTTCAGTTTAGTAAAACATGAAAGTGGGAGGGAGAAAGCTCTGTGGCTATGAGAAATAGCAACAAGGAAAAACGAGAGAAACGTTCAAAACAACAAGTAATGAAAATTTTCCCTAACCAAAATTGTAGACTATCTGTTCTCTTTTTCAAGTTTGTGTGTGTGTACAAGATACATATTTAGGTGTGGGTTTTTCAGTATTCGTATTACTACTCACAATGCTGGCACAGCTTGAGAGACAAAGATAACAGCTCTCACCCTGTCTCCTCACACAAGAAAGTGTAGATCCAGAGAAAATATATAAAAAAAGGCGAACATGCACTAGAATGTCTGCTACTATATAGAACTGCAAAAGTAGCAGAAAAGGACCATCATCAACAATAGTGGAAACAGTTGAGCAGAGTGTGTGGAAGGAGAAAGATAATGATACAATAATGCATAAAATGTAACGAGAAAGTAATAATAATACCATGTTCCCTGCCGCGTTTGCCACTTTTACTCGTCGGAGGAAAAGTACTAAATAAAATATTTTGCGTGTTGTTTATTTATCTCTCTGTATATGTGTACTTGCTTATTTACACAACAATAGACATTTTCTGCAGAATGCAAAATACGATGGATGAATGAAGAAAAGTGTAATAAAAAGTTTCTTCTTCAGTACAGTACATATAAATATATTGTAGGACCCCACATCGATTAGGATGATGATAACAGTAGCAAGATACCGATAATAATAATTTACTGAGAATGAAATTATATGAAATAATAATAAAGTAAATTGGATATTTTTCATTTTCTTATTGTGTCATTTTGAAGTGTGTTTAAGATACAGGCTACACGATAAAAATACGAGAAACATTTAGAACTAAAATAAAGGTATTTTAATGGTAGAACAGGATACAGAGTAAATGATATGTATTTACATTAACAAGTACTAGTTTTCCATAAGATATACATATGCATACTTATTATACCAGAGCTCTTGCACATAAATTTGCAGATATAAACTAAATGGTTAGTCATTCATTTTTCGCATTAATTTTCGTATAATAACTTGTTTCAGCGGAAGGAAATGTAAGTTTTAATTCATTTTTTGCCGTTTTTTACTTTTTTCCATTTCGCTTTTATTACGATTTCGATAATATGTTCTGTTCGCTTTGTTGAGGCACAATGAGGATCACAAAGGAGATAAACAAAATTGGGGTAGCCCCTCAATCTTGAGAATCTTGAAAATAGTTTATATTGTAACAGACATGCGTATTTGGGTCGGTATTTATATGCATGCTTGCAATTCTATTCAAAAAATTAAATAGTTTTAATATGTGTCTTGATAAAATGCTTTAGTTAGTGGGGTCTGGGTACCCAATTAAAGAGAAATGATGTGATACTTACTTAATCATTTTGATGCTATTATTATAAATTATAACGACCATAATATTGCCAACGTAGGTATACTTATATGTATTTCATCCACTCTTTATTTTCCAAAATGTACTACTGAAAATGAAAAGTGTACTGCATCAAATATTCTTGCCTTTCGCTACGTTTGGTTTCCGGACTCCTATATATCATCAAAGCAGCTATGTATAATGCAACGCTCTACAGTAAAAATGTATTATTACACTCAAATGGCAGCGCAATGCCTATAGAAGAGGTATAGTATGTAGAAAATTCCCAGCCAATTGCTAAAATGTTCTCCCTTTTATAAAATGGTCTTACCGAGTTTAATAATGGGAGAAAGTAGAAACCGTGAGTACAGAAAGATATATGATGGGGCAATACCATTATACATATATAATGTGTTTCTACAAGCGAGAACTAAAAAATAAAGGTAACCGAACCAAAGTCAGTTGTAATCATCCATCCTAAACTTCAAGATATCTATACTTAGACCGATACAAACGTTTCTTTAGATAATCGGTTTGTGTAGAGTGAACTCAGTGAACTGTTGTGTCTCAGCTTTGCAGTGAGGTGCGTATAGTCTCAAGTACAATATACATAACATACATATTTCACTTTCGGCTTCCCTGCTTTCACCTGTTTGCAAGCAAGTAAGCAACCTTTTACAAGTTGTTACATTCTGAAGAAATAGTAAATCCAAATTCTTTGGTTAATGTCTCATTCATCTACTAATATATTTTCCTTACAAACGTCGTTGACTACCAACTTCAATTATTCAACAAGCCAACTTCTACCCAAATCATCTACCTATGTTTCTATATGCATTCATATTTATACGGGGTTTCGCTGCTTTGTCTTGTCCTCGTTTTTCATTCAAACTCTCGTCTGTTTTCTTACACTCCATTATAAATATATATCTATATGTATTCAGCCACCCGTATGCGTGCTTTCTCAAAAAGCTGAACTTTGTTTTAAACATTTTCCACCGTCTTGATTTTCGTGCCAAGAAAAAAAGGACAACAGAAAAAAGCGCTTGGTTAAACTAAATAAGAAAACATTCATCGTAGTATGAAAAAAAGTAAAAAGAGAAGGAAAAAAGTAAAAAGAGAAGGAAAAAAGTTTTTTCCTCTTGCCTCCATCGGAAAAGAAGCAATGGAGAGGCATAGATACTTTCCTTTCCACCATGAATATAATATAGTGAAATACTCACCCAATCTTATTCCTAGTCGTTGGCTCGTTCAAGTCTGACATTTTTTTTCTCTTCATTCACAAAACTTTTTTGTTCATTGCAGCTTCTTCTGCTTTTTTCATTCGTCTCTTTTTTCGCTCTTTAAAAAAAGTAGGAATAGAAGATTCTTTTTATAATCCACCTTTTTAGAATATTTCTTTCTTCCTTTTTTCCACCCCTTTTGTGAGTGTGTGTGTAGTTTTTAAATAAAAAAAAGATGCATAATGGGAGTTTGGAGTATTTTCAATATTTGTGCCAAGAAGAAAAGCGAAGTTGAAAAAGTAGTTATACCGAACCAAAAACGATGCACTTCACAAGAGAAGAAAAAATTAGACTGCAAAAGAAATGGCCGTAGTGGTCTCAATGTAAATACAAGACATCGCGAAATCTTAAAGAACTATGTTCCTACTATTATTTTTCTCTCTTATTATCATTGCTTCCTCGTTTCCATCTTCTCATATTGTGCATTGTATAAAAAACAGCTCTATGCTGCTCTCTGTTCAAGTTGATGTTGGTGGACCTGATTTTGGCTAGCTGGCCTGTTGTAATAATGAGAAAAGAAGAAACGTAAATGAGTCAAAATCTCTATGTACTTCCACACGACATTCTCTTTTGTACGAAGAGCGAATCTAGGCTCAGTTCAGAGAGTCCCTTGCCCCTCTCTCTTTCGATCTACGAGAGAGAAAATGAAGCCAAAGTAAACCATTTATTATGACTTGTATGTGTGTGTGTGTGTGTGCCTCTTTCCACGCTTTGTTGCTTTCTCCTCCGTGCATCTTCCTTTCTATATTTTGCCCTTCTCTTATCATCATCAATGCGTATTGTGTGTTGTATACGTATACATGCTTATCGGATGTTCAGTGCCCTGTTTCTTCCACTCATTCACTCATTTCTCTCTCTCTCTTCTCTGCGATGAACAAGATGACTTGTTCTGAATGCTGTCTTGTAAATGGTCTCGAATTATTCTTACTTACTTTCCATCTCTCGTAGACGTAGCGGAAAATCTAGGGTAGTCAGACAGAGAGGAGCCAAGGAGCAGATTACTTTTTAAAAGAAGAAAGGAGTAAGAGAATAGGGAACTTAACAGATAGAAGAGCAAAAAGGAGACCACCATCTCTCTTGCTTTTTGCAATTCAAATGAGCAATAGCAAAGAAATGGCAGTACTTAGCAGTTAAAGTCTAAAAAAAAAGTGGCAAAGAGGCGTTTTCGCCATTTCACGTGTCTCATTGTAAAAAAGCAAAAGCAATTTCTTCTTTCCAAGATTACTTCACTCTTTTCTTAAAACCCCCTTTTTCTTCTTGTTGTGTTCTGATAGCTTTTCTTCAACATCTATATGGAGGAGAAGAAATGATGATAAAACGCTGACGAATGTGTACACGTTTTTGTTTGTTTGGAGATGGAAATATGCAAAAGAAATGAAAACAATAAAAGAGAAAGTAATCATCACATGATGTAAAGTATCTAACCCAAAAAATTTAGCCATTCGAAGCTCTAGTTTGCAGTAATTTAACAAATTGAATTCTTGAATTGCTAACATTTCTAATAAAAAATCATTTCTACCTGATCGAATAATATTGCTTATAGCAATGCAGCGACACCTTCACTATTTTCAATCTCAAAAATGGTATTCCCTAATATGTATACTTTGTTGATTTGCATATGTTTATGCATAATAGATTAATGATTATAATTATAATACAGATTTAGCTGCAATGTAATTGTAATCATAATCATAGTCGTTAAGTAATCAATGATATGTATTTTATGCTCCATTAAACAAAGATATTCAGTTGATGTGATTGTATCAAAACTGTCTATTATCAAATCAGTTTTATCCATCTTAAATTTCAAGTTGCTCTCATCCGGCGAAAAAAGGGTACGATAACTCCCACACTTTCTCTTCTCAGAGAACAACGTGTACAGTTAAAAGCTGTATGGAATAGATCGATCGACGTTGCTTGTCGGTCGTCGGATTTCCACGCCCACCCACCAACATCACAGTCACAACAGAAGAGCACACATGCAGATAGTACAGTGCACGGTGCCAGATTCGCACTACCAGTACCACTACCAAAAGCAGCCCTAGCACTTCCGTTACAAGTATTTCCCTTGCCTTTGCCTACTGTATTTTCTTCTATCCTCAAATTCGACTATGCCTTATTTGGCCAACTTTCATAAAAAGGGTTCCTAGGCATATTATACTTATCTCGGCTTCTACAGCTTTCGTTTTTTCACTGGTGGTCCTTGAATAAATTCGTACATTTATACTTTGTTTAGATTTAGAGTGTTTTGTATGCACTTCATACACTATTTTCTATTTCCATTTGAGCCACTTTTCCTTGTACTCTTTCGTTGATTCAGCGGTGGATTTCGTTTACGAAAGTACCAAGGAAAAACAATATTTAGTATGGCAACATCATTATGTATTTATGATGAGTTAAAAGCAAAGATTTACGAAGCATAATGCAAGCATGTATGCGCGTTGAAAACGCTTGCAAAAAGTCGTGTGCTGCTAACACTATACGTTGTACCGGTTTAGCACTACGTGTAGAAGATTGTGAGTGCTCTAATTGTCGAACGCAAGCAAATATTACAAACCTTTTACAAACAGTTAGTAAAAAATATTCCGGATGTTAAGTTAAGTTGGCAAATGTGCGCATAACACGGAATAAGACGCAAAAATCTATGTACTAATGCATGATGCTTTAGTGTTGTCTACTATATAAGGCTCTAGTTTATTTATGTTTTCTATTCTTCCTCCATCCCAGGTTTGTATTATTTTCTAGGTTTCCTTGAAAGACAGAGCTGGGGTTTTGCCGTGGGTCTTACTGCAAAAAGGGGATTTCAGCTGTTGATGGATTTGTGCTATAAAAGACATGAGGGAAAACCCAAAAATATTACAGTGCCTAAAAGCTGCTTTCTCATTCCCTTTCTCCTGAATGCTGTCAGGCACTTGCTAGAGTTTTTGCATGAACAAATCAATAAATTTTGTGCATGTGTTGCTAAACACCGATGAGAGAGCTACAAATTATAAAATTTAGTAAACATTATCAAACTATATAGCGCAGCTAATACTGTCAATATGTAAAGTAGATAAATAAATTGGTACACTTTCTCTTTTCTTCTACATGTGTGTCTTCAAGCTAATTCTGTCTTGGCCAAAAAAGCAATGTAATAATTTCACGTTAGCATTGACAGATTTTCTTCCGTAAAATAGGGATTGGGTTTAGTAGTATTTAGTGTCGACACAAAAGTTGTACTAACATATTTATCCATTCTGGAATAAGATGTTGCCTGCTACAAGCTGAGAAGCAAGTAAACGAGGAATTATTATCCATGCTTCTTTATGTTGATGTCATTGGAAAGTTGACAAGGAAAATGGCGATGATGGCGAAAAGAATGGAGTGCGAGGCAATGTTGTAATATACACAGTTCACAAATCACCAATGTAATTTTCGTAATGAGCTTTACTCACACGGTTCATTACCTCGTGACAGGTGGCTTTCATTTTTGTGTCAGGAAAGCTTCCTTACGTGTCTGCCTATTGCCTGCCTGTCCGTCCATAGTTCCACAACCCACGCATAAAATTACCAGCTCCTTACATATATTCGCTGTCAGTTTTTTGCCAACCTTATAAACAAAAACCATTAGTGCATGTTGCATTTTATTTTATATAGTCTTTATTCTCTGTATTCTCTATTCTACATGGTTGAATTGTTAATGCTGCTAATTCATTCTCTACTGAAATACCTAACCATTAACCAAACTCTCTCTTGCGTAATTCATTACAGCAGACTGTCTGGCACGATAATTACCAGTGCATTCATCAGCAGGCTTAACGGGAAAAAGTCCGTATCTGTCACCCGTCGATGTATACACAAAAGAGAAATGAGTCGTTCATCACCATGATGCAAAATTAATCAACATTTTTCCACCAGTCCGTCAATCGACATCGGTTATAGAAACAATGTACTATGTACAGATTAAAGTCGAATTACTCATTCTCTACTTCTACAAGGAAAGAATTTCCTAATTATTATAACAGTACTACTAAAAATAAATAGTATTCCTTAATTGATTCTATTGAGACTAAATACGGAATGCAACTTCATCATTCCCTCGTCAAAAGAAACCCCACCGCAGAACTCAGCCGTACAAACAAAGTAGAAAAAGCAATCATCTAGTTCCCCTTATAATACTTCGTAATTTTCTATGCATGGCTTATCAAATATTCTCATAATAACCATATCTTCAACAATATTTCTGCTATCCTGTATTCTCCTTCTTCTTCCTACTTGCAGACAGTAGTCCATACTGATGAACAAGCATGTTTAAGGCTTTCTGTATTTATTTCACAGTGAACCGTGTGTTTATTAATATGCATGCATTTTTAGTAAGACTCGTCCTTTGAGTTGCATCAGTTGTTGTTCTTCTTTTGGATGCGATGACGATGCTGCATGGTTCGGTCGGTAGAACGGTTTTCGCTCAAGTGAAGTGGGAGGAATGTGAAAAGGGCACGGAGCAATCTAAAAAGTTTGATAAATGGTGGAATCATAAATTTGACATGCAGAGTAATGAATACCAGAGCCACTCAATCAAAAGAGGGCAGACGTCTGCCTCAATTAGGATTACAGCTCTTGAAGCACGAACGAATGGACAGGCGGAGGAAAAGGAAAGAGAGAGCAAGCCTGGTTCAAAAACACATACCACAGATGATGATGATCATGATGATAAAAGAAAAAGGACGAAGAACAAGCGAGGAAAGTAGGCAGGAGGCTAACGAGAAAATGGAGTGATGATTGCGATGATCGCTTGCAGTAGGAACGCTGTCGCTCCGTTCTTCTTGTTGCTACAAAAACTGAATGTTGTAGCCCCGCCAGAAAAGAAGAGCCAGCAGGCGAGAGAGGCAACAAAGTGTTTGTTGCTGTCGCTGCTGAGCTGCTAGTTTTTTTTTGTTCATTTTACAGAAGAGGAGTTGCATGAATACTATATTCTAACAACGGACACGGTATACATATATGGAAATAAAAACAAGCTAGGTATTAAACCATTTTCTGTCAATAAAATACTACAACCTTTTCCGGTTGAATGAACGTATTCACGCGAATTCATTTATCTATTGGAATTTTCTCCGTTGCCTTCCGCTTTGGAAAATTCCACGAGATATTTTGATATTGTTACAAGAAGCATTAAAATCAATCACGTTGTGTGTGCATGTGCTTTCTACACACATACATATACAAACCCACATTAGTACTTAAAACATGTTACAAGAATGGTTACATTTTATAATCTTCAGATTGCTGTGCTGTTGCACTTACAGAGTAAAAGTAATCGAAATATATACATACATATACGATTCTCGTATTTTATATTAAAGCATGTATACGAAATGAATTTCTCCTTTATACTTTTCTTCAAACAGAATCATTCACTGATTTATACAATTCCAGGAAGAAAAGTCCTAACCCAACTTTCAAATCACTCCTGCATATTTTCTTACTCTTTCCCCCGAGCTTTCTCTTGTTCGCCTGCTGTGAAAATGTTGATTGCACTTTTGCCCTTTCTATTTCAATACCACCATCGCCACCACCAAACAAGAAAACATGTACCTAAGTATAATTCGCTTCAATCATTACGAAACACTTGTGAATATGCCTTACAAGCTACATTATGTTGTTACTTTTATATGTCAAAATGCTGCCTAGCAGACACAATGGTTTTGTTGCAGTAAGAAACGGCCTAGTGCATTATTATTATTACTCGAGAGAAAAGTCTCAGTCAAGGGAAGCCAATCAAGCGTAACAAATTTGTTGGGCCAATTTTATCAAATCACCTTCTCATGTTACCACTCGGCAAGCCAGCGAGACGTTGGTAATGACAATATTTTCAAAGGGGGAAAAGTTTTAAAACTCTCCTTCTTGGCAAAACTCTGTCATCATGATCATCATCGTCATCCCTGAAAATTATATTCTATTTTACGTTTCAGAAAAACTTTCTCCTTTCCACCCTTTTTCTCTACTTCCACACACATCACCGTAAAACCAAAAAAACGCTACATTATTGATAAAGTTGTCGGCAGGTTGTATATATTGTACATCAACACAAGTGGTGCTCTTGTGCGTGCGTTGTGGCAGCAGTAAAATGAAATAAAATTGAACAATGAGCTTTCACTTTCAAATAATGCCAACATCCTATAGCTCACTGCTGTTGGTGAAAAGAAAGTTACAACCGCACCGAGAGCAGTATGTGCCAAAGTTGTATGATATGCCTGTGTGTCTACTATTACATGCAGAAGTAGAAATAATAGCAATAAAATTTTCTCCACATACACACAAAACTCGTATGCATAGACACACAGCATACCGCACACAATTTTTCATGTATTCTGTAACGCAACCAAAAATTACATTATTCTCATCCGTTCCCATTTCTCGTGTGGTTATACTTCCGGAGAAAAGAGAGAGAGAGAGAAAGGGAAAATGTGCTGCTAACACATCATCATCGTTTCACCAAATACATAGTCTCGAATATTTCGGAAAAGGCAAATATTATGAGCTTTTCCATCATCACCGCACCGGCGGCTGTAGCTCACCAACCACCATCACTTCTACTGCCAGAGTATCATCGGCGCGTAAGCTTCTCTTTGGTATTCCATCATAACATTATGTATTTTCTTCCACGTATAAAAGAACGGAAGCTAAAAAATATTATGAAGTGAGTGAGTGTGTTTCTGTTTTGGAGGTATAATATATAATGGCAGTGGTGGGAAAAGCAACAAGGAAAAAAGTGAAGGAAAAAAAGCACACAATAGGTTGAAATTAAAGTTTTGCCAAGTTGCTCGGAATTTATTGAAATTCCATACTGACATCATCATCATCTCATCTTCTTCACGACCATGAAAGCTCTAGAAATGAAACGTCATCGTCGCTATATTTTAATGGTATTTTATATCTTGCATGCTGCTACTCGCTGGTAGGACACCGTGAACACATAACACATTTACATTGTCGTCATATTATTCATACGACTCTTCATGCGTCTTCTTCTGCTTGGGCGTGTGTGTATCGTCATTGTATTCTACTTTTCTACGCTGTGCTGTTGAGATTGAAATATGCATAAAAAAGAGAAAAAAACTCAAGTTGTGGACTGAAAGGCTCTCAAAATATTCGTGACTTACTAAT
>JAQIWO010001116.1:0-11062 GCA_034695405.1 Entomobrya muscorum | reverse complement strand
CCAATGAAGCGAAAAACTGCAGAAGATACTTTAAAGGCGATGAAGATTACCCTAAAGGAGTTGAAACCCAAGCCTAATAGTTTATGGATTTTCGATGGAGGCGCTGAGTTCTCTAACGCATTAATAAAGAAGCTATTTAAGGATAATAATATTCATCATTATGTCAGTAAAACCCCTAATAAAGCATCTTTCTGCGAAAGAGAGATTAGAATTTTGAAAAACAAGATTTGGAAATATATGACACTCAACAACACCAAAGAGTACGTCTCAATTCTCCCCCAACTCGTCTACCTTCATAACAATACAGTACATAGTGTAACTAACATGAAACCTTCACAGGTTTCTGATAAGAACGAGGACGAAGTATTTAGTTATGCGTATAGAAAGCTTATTTCAAAACAACGGAAGCCTCCCGTGTTCAAAATTAACGATAGGGTAAGGGTCTCTTCTCGGAGGGTAACGTTTTTTAAAGGATATCGCACAGGGTTCAGCAAGGAAGTATTCTTTATAAATTCTATAAAAAACACGTTCCCTGTATACAGCTACTCAATTGTTTCTGAAAGCGGGGAGCCAGTGGAAAGTTCTTTTGTTTCTTCTGAGCTTTCACTTGCAGGCTAATAAAATGGAAGGCAGAAACTTTTCCGTGATTCTACAGAGCAACAAAAGTGCAAATCATTTCCCTCACAATACAAATTATAAATTTAGCAATTATATTGATCCCATCAATTTAAAAAATTATGAGGTGGCTGTGACGTCTGCATCTTTTTATGATTCATACGAGCGCCCAAAAATAAATCCTCTTGTTGGAAACCGCTCTGCGACAAATATAAAGTTTTTTGATGTCCCATCCGGCGACAATCTTGTCATTTTGCAGACGGTAAGAGAGAGTAAACTCACGGTAATGAAAGCTGCGACAAAATTTGATAATTTTTTGGACTATTTGGGCACTAGTCTTGAAAAAAGTAATATGCATGCGCGCATACAAAAAGTAGTTGATCGGGGAAAATTAATTGGAATCACACTGTATGCTACTCCCTCTGAGGGATACGTTCTCTCGATTCCCTCACCAATAAACAGGTTAATCGGACAATCAGCAGAAACATTTCATGCGGGTACATACCCCAACGTTATTCCAGTTGAAGATGCGGAAAAAGCATATCATGACCTAACGGATACTTTAATCGGACACATTACACTCTTTCGCTATTTTCAACAAGGATATGAAATTCCCCAGTTTGATAAAACCCCAAGTTTAGAAGAAATTGTGAATGAAATTATTACAACTTTATCTTTAAACGATCATGACGTCTCTTTTGTGGTGAGAGAAGAGTCTTCTACGCTTGAATATGATATAAAGCCAAGACAAAAGCGTATAGTGTTATCACCATTTCTTAACAATTACTTGGGTTTACCAAGTACGCATTATTTTAGGGGTAAAGGTGTTATTCCCATTCCTTCTGAAATAATTGATCCAGTTAATACTGAGCACTATTCTGAAGACGACGACACTCCAATCTCGAGCTCCAAAATATTTATTCTCTCTGATTTAGTATCCCACGATTTCTACGCTGGTAAACCAATTAATGCCCTATGTATGCTGGATCGGTACCAACAAAAAAATGTGGAAAATTCATACATTCCTAACCCACTTTGTTATAAGCAAGTAAATCGTGAAATTACGGATCAAATAACAATTGAAATTCGTTCTGATAACAATCAGTTTATCCCATTTTCAAAAAACCCAAGTGTAATCTGCCTGAACTTTCGCCCTTTGAAACTTTATTGAAAAAATGCGGTCTATAAATCAACGAGCAACGCGTATGCCGAATGACAAGCAAAATGGCGGGCGAAGGAACAACACAGGATGTGCCGGAAGACTTGATCCCACTTAAATCCTTAAATTTGCCAATTAAAAAAGCTAGAAAGCGACGAAAACCAGTAAAAAGACGGGTAATGATTGGAAAAGGAAAGCGAAAAAGACGTGCAGTATATATAAATAGTGCTGCGTCTCCACGCCGTCGCAGAAAGAAAGTGACTGTAAGACGAAGAGGTAGAAAGCAAACAGTCAAGCGAAAAAAGACAAAACGTGTCGTAAAGCGGAGAAAGTAAAATTGAGGGGAGAAAGAAACGCAGAGTTGAAAGCCAGGAGCTTAAGAGTTCTCCAGCTTTTCAAACGTCGCTTGATTATGAAAATTTAAACCCTTCCGACATCAGCCTAATCCAAACATCATTTGAAACCATTTACCCATCATTTTCCCTACAAGATAGTAATATTATTGAATTTTTTTTACCACCTTCCTCAGTGTACTATACTGATTTAAGCTCAAGTTATATGTACCTACGTGTAAAAATTGTTGACAAAAATGGTGATTCCTTGGCTTCCTCAAGTCCAACAGCTCCAACCAATTTGTTTTTTTCTACCCTAATAAATTCAATAGAAATTTTGGTCAACAATGTTCAAGTCAGTTCAGGAACAAATAATTACAGTTTTTCATCTTTTATAAACCGGGTAATTAATTACAGCAAAGAGGAAAAGGATACCTTACTCATCAAAGAAGGATTTGTGGAACCCAGTTCCAGCAATGCAGTGGATGCGAGTTCACCAGCCTACGTAACCTTGCACAAAAAACAGCAAGGGGGATCAATGGAATTTTTCTCTCGATTGAGCCATGGTCTCTTTCAAATGAACAAATTTTTACCCATGAATATCAGTTTGAGAATTAGACTGAGACTAAATCATCCTACTTTTTGTTTATTGGGAACAGATCCAGTGAGTGGGCAAGTTTTTGAAGATAATTTTAAAATTGAAGCCGCTAACCTCATTATAAAGAGAAATTTAGTTCACTCTAAAATCTCTAGTATGCACCAATTAGCATGGGATCGCGGTAGTAGTTTAAGTATGGGCTATGTGGAAAATGATGTCATTACGTACAATATTGCAAGTGGCGTCCTATCCCATACAAGTGAAAACCTATGGCACAGCCTACCTGAAAGTGTACTCGTTGGTTTGATTGATTCGACTGCTTATACGGGGACACCAAGTAAGGATCCTCTGGCCTTTTTTGATAACAAAATGAGCGGTATTTCATTACTGTTTAATGGTGAACCAATTTTTCTTAAAGAGCTCAAACTATCAAAGAACAATAATAATTTAATGCAGGTATACAGACATCTTTTAAATTTCAATACAGGGCAAACTACTAGCATTACCCTTGATCAGTTCAAGTCGTACGGTTTGTTTCTACTTCCGTTGTTGTATAGCGGTTCGATAGATAACAGGTACAATTTAGATATGAGTGGTACTGTAAAATTGAAAATAAACTTTTCTGAAGCTACAAGTAAAAATTTAACAGTAGTAGTATATTTTACCAGACAAAAGATTTTACAAGTCGACAAGAACCAAGTCGTTTTAGTATAAAGATGGATAATTATAAAATATTAGATATATTACGCTCCGTGGCGAGAGGCAGGGCACACGTCTACGTTCTTGCTAAAGAAGAATTGAAAAAAATTGTAAATGCAAAACTACCAGCAGTTGTTGCCATTTTCATACCCAATAAAGGGGAAACAATAGGTCATTGGTTATTATATTACATCTTTCTTCTCAAGGGCAAGCAGGCTAGCTACTTTGTAGATTCATTTGGACTTGGTCCGAGTGCTTATAATATTGAGTTTCCATTTAAAATTATAAAATCAAATAAAAAAATTCTTCAGAATTCTCAGAGTTCTGTTTGCAGTCTGTATGTAATTTTTTTTTCATATTATTTAACTCGTTCTTTTTCCCTTGACGAAATTGTAAATTATTTTGGCGCAGATAGAGAGAAGAATGATGCTCTAGTATGTGCCTTTTATGAACGTCTATGTAAATTACGCATTAGTTATAGTCCTTGCACAGAAAAAAAAGGAATATTAAAATGTGCAAAAAAGTGTAGTGTAATTAAAAACATTAAAAATGAAGCTGCACGAGTTGATTGATATTTGTTTTACTGAAATATTAGATATATGCTATGACTCTAAAAATTCAAAAGTGATTCAAAATGTGAAAACTTATTGTGATGATATCGCGACTCAACATAATGTACTTAAAAACATTGGCGATGAATCTAGCCACCCAAAATATTTTTTAAAGAAAAAAGATCAACTTTTAACTTGTATTTTCGATTTTGTGAGCAAGATAAACTCGCGTGACGTTGAGTATCAAACAGAGTTGTGTAAAGATTTTTTTTACATTATTACGCCTCCTTGGTTTTGATTAAAACTTTTTTTATTAAACATGTTTTGGATTGTGAAACAGTTTCTGCCCGAGTGGACAATATAGAGGCGATAAATATTTTAGCAGAGAGCATGAAAGGATTACTTGACTTTAATCATGCTTGCTTGACTGTTATAAAGTGCTCTAAAACAAAGTTTTTAAATATTATTTTAGAAAAGAGGGATTTAATTGACTCGTGTGATAAGTACATCCGGCTTGGGTTACCCGATGTGGAATATTCCACTCGCCTCTGTTTCCTTGTTCTGAAAATCAAAGATAAATTAGAAGCAAAAAAATGATAAAGTTATCGCACATTGTTTTAGTTTTAATTATGTTAGGTACATGTAGTTGTAGCATAATACAATGTTTAAGATGCCTAGATTATTCTCGAGTATATTTTAAGTGCCTATACATGTCTCCGATAGAACACATTTGCGCCAACACAACAGATCATGTTCCACTTGGGTCAGTCATCGTCTTTCGAGCATGCACATATTTTGATTGTCTGCTATATAATCGCATACCTGACAGAGCACTGAACAAAAGCTTAGTATGCAAAAGATGGGATCCCAAGCCATCCACCTGTGCACCATCATTAGAAAAAAATAGTAGCTACCTATATGTGCATTTAAATACTTCACTGCTTTGTATAGCAATTTTTTCTTTAGTATTTATTTAAACCTTAACCGGACACCATGAAGAACCAAAGACAATCTCGTAATCATAGGCATACGCCTTATGGTGCATATGGTAAAGGAAATCTCAAGTCTCTCTCAATCTCTCAATCTTCAAGTAATTTACGAGGAGTAAGAAATGAAAGCAGAAGTACACATTCATCTGGATTTTCCGTCATTCCAACTTTGACTCTTGATCAGTCAGTCTCTCATCAACAACACTATAACAACCAATGTGTTTCATGTTTTCTCGACTACTGTAAAAGTATAAAAAATTTATTCGAAAGTTCTTTTGCTTCCTCTGAGGCGTTTCTGGTGATTGCCAACATTCTATATTCAAAAGCCTTTTGTCTCATTGCCACCCTGCGTCACCCGTGATATTGCTAATGCATCAGATAGCGCATTGGACGATATTATAGAGACTTTTGACAACGTAGGGGAAGAAGTTGGCCAAGATGCCAAGTGACTATACATACAGTTTTATATACGATAACTGGCGACAACATCAATCCTCTCACCTATATCCAACCGACTCGGAAGTGGAAGGACCCTCTTTTGTTGTATCGCAAGTCAATGCTTTTTATTATCTTTATTCAAATAGTAAATGTCAACAATGCGTTCGGCAATTCATCGTGGATTACATAGTTTGTCATTCTGCTAGCAAACCAGTCACAATCACACAAGACTATATAAAAAGTTTAATTTCATTCTTTAACAAATGGCACATGCATTGTCAAAACTTTTAAAATATGGACGAGGGGAATGCACAAGATACATGCTCATTTTATATATTTAGTGACATTTTTAAAATATTGGAAAACTGTTTAATCGTCGTGTCTATACCACTTTGCTGTGGGTGTGAAATTTGTTTACAATGTGGACAATTTTTTTCCTGTTTTTCATGTACGCATTTTGCGTAATGTGGATCATGCTAGCATTTTACAACTTATGGGTACTGTATTTAAATTTAGGGGCGTAAAAACATGACAAGTAAAAAAATAAAAGTTGAAGTTTCACAATCGACGGGTGGAAAATGTGACTTTGTTTGTGGGGCACTTTGCAAGGATTTGTATCACTTTCCTCCAATTGAACAATGCATGTCAACTTTAGCAAGATTATATAATCCAAACAGCAACTGCTATAGTTGTTTCAATAAATATTTATCAGAATTAGCAAAATTTTTAAAACAAAATGGACATCATATATTAAGAACAGAAATAGTCAATGCATTTTTTGCCGAGACTGCGGCAAAATTATTTGAGAAAGTAGTAAAAAGATGTATTTTAGATTGCCTTAGAGCTCATGAGAACAATCCGCCGTTGTATTTATGCATAAAATGCTTTGCTATATTTTTGAATTTATCTTTAGAATTTTTTGAATACTATAACATCCGTGACAATAATACTTTAGAAATTGACATTTCAATATTGTTTGAAAAGTTTGTAACGCGTCTTTCAAACTGTATAAATGGCTGCTGTATGTAGCTCATCAGAACCAGTGGATCTAAAGTGTATAAATTTATCTGTTCTCCAAGAAAATCAAGAGCTTAGTGACTTGCTTGATTTGAATGCTAGTGAAGTTGCAGAGACTTTAAAATGTAAATTTTGTTTCAAGTATTGTGTAAAAATTTTATTTTTTATAGTTTACATTCATAGCAATAACCCAGAAAATTTTTTAAAAATTGATTTAAATTATTTTTGTTTAGAGGCAAAAAGTTTTTTTAACGATATTAATGTAATAACTCTTTACTGTGACCGGAATCATCTCCGGTCGTTTAGCAGTAATTGCTGCGGCCTCTGCTGTTCTGCTTTTTTGAAAAAATTGCAATCAGTTTTGGCTAGTTTTACTAGTAGTAGTTGGAAACCAAAGCTAGGATTAGTTGTAGATGGCACTTCATTTAATCATCACATGAATATACGCTTACAAAGTTGTAGGTGCTACGCGCGTTTACCTATAGATACTGTAGAATTAGATTGGTTTGCGTCATAACTTATTACAACTTAGTCAAAATGTCTAGAACTGTGGTTCTGGATAGAAAGGGGAAGGCTTATGGGGCAATTTCAGAACTGTTTTTATACAAACAGTTCTGGGAGCGGGTTAGTAAATATTGTGAAAAGGACATTTGCAAATGTAGAAAATTTTTTATATTAAATTATTATTGGTTACATAAGAAGCCCACTCAGGCTTTACTTGATTTTTTTAATGAAGAATTTCTACAAAAACTGACAGGTTTTTACAAGAAACTACAATCCATTTATTTTTATTGCAACAACAATTATTATCGTTCAATTAAACACGAAACATTTTTATGCTTTTCATGTTTCACGCATATGAGATGCTTTGCAATGGATATTTTGAACGAATTAAAAAATGTTAATCCTGAAGTTAACATATTAGACTTGCAAATTAATATTGAAAATACACACAAGTCATGGAAATTATGCAGTTGCTTCTCAGCAATAAGTCCTCTTAATGTACATATTTTGACTGTAGATCAATATTTAGCAAGGCATAAAAGTGATACTTACAAAGAGCTTTTAAAATTGCACTATACTGAAAGTATAATATATAGTTTAGTTAGTGAGCATGACAATCATCACAAGTCATGCTACAAAACATATGTCCAGGTTGTCTTTGGCAACCTAATGGACAACCATCTGGATTTGTTAGGCGAGCAATTTAAATCTCAATTTAATCAAATAAAAAAGGAAATTCCACTTTTTTATAAATTGCATGCAAGCACCTATCTCATTTCCACTGATGTTGATGAGTCTCCTTCGTATGAAGAGAGTGTTACAAAAACATGTCCATTATTATCAAATATGATTAGTGAAGTCAAATTGGCCTGTTTTCGGGAAGTTTTTTTAATTTGGTCTCAATGTAACATTAAATGTATTGAAAATTCGAGTTAGAAAAGAACTGCACAAATTTATTTTTCAAATAATTAGAAAGCATTGCAATTTGTTACTTTACAAAAAATGAAAACAGATTACCCCAATAAATTTAAACTTAGATTTGCACATAGTTAGCCTTGACCAGTCTTTCCAGTTTTGGAAGGGCTGCGTTGGGGGGCCCGGAACTTTTTGGGGTAATATAAACGGGTCCGCGGTTAAAGATGGGTGCTTGTGGAGGAACTATGTTCCGAAGCAAGCACCCACGGGATGATCACGCTGATGAGATCAAAGCCTTTCAGAACCAAATTCTCTCATTACCTCATTCGGGAGGTACATGGGAGGGTTTGGGGACACTATTTACGCATAAATAGTGCTCACGAAATAAGTTCGAAACCCGTTAATAATATACTGTGGATATGCTTTCCATTCTGCCAGACAGAAACTTATTTTTATTATGTTTTGTAATTGCAGAAATCCCTACATGATGTTCATGATAAAATTTGCATGGATGGTCGCGTGATACCCCATAAAGAAATTGCATGATAAAATGTATTGTTATGCATAAGATGACAAGGAGGAACCGCATGTTAAAAGGTATTTAGCATGCCCACCAGGAAGAGGAGCAAAAACTCACAATGAAATGTAGTCAATGTGACATCCATTGAGAAAGCCGTTATGCAATTTACTTGTGAAAAATGTCAAGAAAGGATTTTTGTAAGTATTTATTTTTTTATGTTCTGCTTTTAATAATGACTTTTAAAAAGCATGATTTTCTTTTCTTCTAGGTAAAATGTACTTGTATTTTTTAATCTTTGACACTTTTCATTTAAGTAGGGCACTGAATTTGCCACTCATTTTAAAGTCATTAAGTTTTTACACGGTTTTGATTACTTTTGTATTATTTTGAAATTGGGAAAATCGCCTTGGTCATGCTTGACATACAGATCAGAGCATTTAAAATAATTACTGTAGTGGTCAGGTAGTCTAGATTGGATGCCAAGAATTTGTGAAAATTATATGTACAATGTAGGAACATTTAAAATGGCACATAAAATTGGAATATCTATACACAATTAAGAAAATGAGTATTTTTGTTGCATCATTATGAAATTCCAACCAATAGCCTCATTAAAGCTTTGACAAAATTCATTTTGCGAGTATTTTTAAATGTTAAATATTGTTTCAAACATTTTTTTTATTGTTTTGATTCTGTTCCTTAATGTCCGGAAAAAGTAGGCAATGTTAACTTTTAAAACAATCATCCGTAAAATTGCACTTTTTATTTGCATTGGTGCATTAACTAGTAAAAAGAAAATGCATAGTAAAATGTATAACTATGTTGTCTTGAAGAATAGTATAGTACTTTAGCTGAGAAAGCAGCACAAAAAACTTTTTGTCAACGAGTTCAAAATTTACGAGATAATGATCCAATACGATACAATGGCATGATGGACCAACGGCTTACCGGTATGTTCATAACGCTATAATTCTAGTATATTTTGCGCACATAATTTCAGTGGCATTTTTTCTTTTACATACTTTAGAGATTTTGACCCAGTGTCCCTTTAGATATCCCTTGTTGCGTATCGGCCGCTCAGATAGCATAATTGTCATTGTGACAGACAGCGCTGGACAACGTTGAACGTTCTCGCTTTTCCCGAAAATAAAATTCGGTACTTGACTATTTTGCTTGGCTTATTCAATTCAATTTTAATACTATTCATAATTTATGCCTAATTTTATTTGTCAACAGGATGCCTGCGAAACTATAGATTATAAATCAATTTATTCTTCACCCTGTGATGATAGTCTTTTGGTCTCCGTTGCAGTTATGTTTTACATTTACCAGGTGGGTTTTCATTCAGCATTTATTTAAACAAGTATTAATGCATATCCACAATTACAAAACCTCCATAACCTTGTTCATTTTTACATGTTGACCACTTAATTTCAGTACCAAATATCTCCATGTTTTATGTGGCACGTTGAATGTTATTTTGCTATTATGTTGACATTTAGAATTTTTTAGATACTGTCATTTAAATCTTTTTATATGACGTTCTTGGCGATGCATACGGTGGTTCCAGGACAAAAAGGAGACGAAGATGGATATAGGTATGTTTAATGTATTTTGTATTTATGTAGCTGCATTAATTTGTTACAAATGCAAAATGCATTAATCGAACCTGTAAACTTTCATCAATTCTATTTACTGTGACTACGGTAAGAATCATGGTCACGCAAATTAGTGTTAAGGCATTTTTTGTATTTTTATTATAGTTTTGTAGAATCCGCATGAATACATGGAAGGACGGAAGGATAGATGGATGGATGGATGGATGGATGGATGGACGGATGATTGCATGCAAGCCAGCAAGGAAGTAAAATAATTATCCCACCACTTTAAAGCTCGCTCATTCGGATGTAGTTTCCACAAACTACCACCAAAACCAGTGGAAACGCCGTATCCATAACGCTGACTCTGCGTCTTCCATCAAGATAATATAACTTAGTCGACCCCTATTGCTGCAAGCCAATCTCTCATAGACAAAAATGTGGTAACTTCACATGGAGAATTTATAGAGATGCACGCGCCACCCATCCCATTTACCCCGTCTTCCCCTGTTACTCATGCAATATCAGCCGTCACCCTCCGCTGCTAGCCCGTCTCTCACTAACATTCAAAATGTTTCAACCGTCACCCATCGCTTTTTTCCCCTCTCCCCGTGAAATTCATGCAATAGCAGCCGTCACCCATCACTGATAGTCCGTCTCCTACTCACATTCCAAAGGATGCAACCTGCACCCATCGCTTTAAGCTCGTCTCCCGATGAAACAAATGTAATAGAAGATTCCTTCCACTGCTGCAAGTATGTGCAGTACATAATGAAACAGTTAACGTACAAATTTTTAAATAATATTTTATATAAATCTTTTGCAATCAATAAATAATGTTACAAAATATTAAAATTATTATTCATTTTTATGTTATTTCAAAACACTTATTTATCATTGTTCATCATCACTGAAAAAATACAATATTTTTATACATATTGTGCTCTTATACCTTTAATCCCCCGTAGAAAGCAGTTATTCATGCGATGCTGAGTTGCATTTAAATTCATAAGGACATTTTTTCCCTCTAATTGGTTGCGCACATTGAAATGTTTGGCAGAGTGAAAGGTTTTTCATGCTCACTTCTCCCAGACACGGAACAAAAATCCCTAAGTTTAAATCAAATT
>JAQIWO010001115.1:0-11063 GCA_034695405.1 Entomobrya muscorum | reverse complement strand
AGCAGAAATACACTTTGAATACAACATGCAAATATATTACGCGTATGAAACTATCGTTCAGTTTACTGAAACTAAAAATAAACCCAGTTTTTACATTTAGCAGTTTTTTGTCGTTCCGTTGTTTATATAATACTGAAAGATGATTTAGCTCTGTTTTTATTTGGAGACGAATGTCATGAAGAGACGAAGCAGAATAAAATAATGATGTGGTATTGATTTCTGCAAAAATGCGTATCCTGTTTATTTATTTATTGCTCACACTTCCAGCTAGAACAGAAACAACGTGATAATATGAGAAGAGAGCAAAATTCTCCATACAAAAATATTTTGTACTTGAAATATTGTAAATTTTGACAACAGACCAGCTACAGTTCAGGAGATACTAGGAGGAAAAAAGCTTCTTATGTCATCGTCTCGTGGCTCATCATTTCCTATTGTTTTTCAGTGAGGCATGGTGATGATATTGGAACTTTGTAGATTATCCCTACTTCATGAATTACAGGCGATTTTCCTCCTCGTGTTTTTAGGGCGGATGTTAATGCGTCATCGCAAGTCACCACTGTTGGTTTTTTGCTACATTTGTTGGATAAGTTTTATGGTAAAAAAACAATAAAAGATAATTTTGATAGTTTGTGAAAATGGCTATTTTTATAACGGAGAAGTGATTTTTGAACATACGAATAAATATTGGGGAATACTTTTGTTTGCGGTTTTTAATAGAAACCGCAGACAGGAACGCAGTAGTTGTGTTTTTCATGACTGTCGGTTGGAAATTCTAGAGGGGAAGTTATTTATAAAAATTACAAGTGCAGTACATTTTTGCGTTGTGAGCTTCGGGGAAGGCACATACTTAAAACATGAACGGTAAGCATTTCTAACCAAAATCATATACATTTATAAAAACAAGATTATTATTGTATTTGAAAAAGGGTCATTTGAGTTCCATTAACTATTTGTTAGAGAGACTTGAAGAGGACAGTTTCGTTAGAGTGGCGCAAAATAGGATCAAGGTGAAATGGAGCATTCCAAGAGGAAACAGGATTCCGAGTGGCAGCCTAAAATTGAGAGATTTTAAAAATGCGGAATATTCTGTTGCCATGGTGAAGGACACAAGAGATAATCCAGTTCTTACATACTTTTCTGCTCACGAAGACATTCCAGAGAGGGCGGAGGTACACAATACACATTTGACAAATTGTCGGCATTACATTTTAATATTAATCAACACTAATATTTCTTTTCAAAAGGTGCTGATTGGAAACGACAGGGACGTACTCTGGAAAAGATTGGAATCAAACGGTCGTCTTCCGTCGGGTGCAATACGAGCTGGCAAAGGCGCCTATGGAAACATGTACATCGGAAGACATCCAGAATTCGGGCTGGGAATGGTTGTAATGCCCGATAGAAGTGGAGGATGGAGGCATTGCATATTTGACGGCAAACAAGGTTTAGCGTCATGGAAATCTGGAGGATTTGAAGTGCTCTGCAGTACCTGATTTATAAATTAATTAGAAGATTTTTTCTAATGGAGGTTATAACAAATTTAACCAGTTTAAGTTATGATGATAATAATAACATTTCTCGAACGCGTAGGTTTATGTATTCCCTGTAATTCAATATTTTTAATGGATGAATTTGGATTAAACGCGTGTATATTTTTTATATTTGTGTTCACTTGTGGTGTTTTATTACGTTACAAACTATGTCTCATTTTCATGTACTAATTTACCTCTTGGTTACAACGTAACGTCATTTACAAACTTTAATAAAAAAAACATATAAGAAGCATACCACCAACCTACGTCGTTCTACCCATAAATACAAGTCATATGAAAGGGCAGAAGGACAAAACTAGCAAGCAGAATAATTTTATTTCGTCAGCGTGGCAGATTCACTTCACATTATTTTCTTGCTTCTCTTCTGATTTTACTTTCTCGTTTCTTCTACCATTTCTGGTGGGGGCCGTTCACAAATGACATAAAAAAGAATGCAATCTCCTTTCTCTTCTCGCTAAACGTTTACAACATACCTTTATCCTTCATATTAGCCGATGTAGGTTGTGAACAGACCACATACCCAAAATTGGATGGAGTACTGATGCCGTGTATTAATTCTGCCCAGCCGGAGAGATACCCGTTCCTTTACATGCTGAATGAATGCTCTGCATTTGAGCTTGGTTGCTGCTGTGAGCTGTGAGCTTCGTATATCTATTTTTCCTACCTTCACTTGTCCCATTGCTGGCAGTACTACCACCGGGAGACCGGGACCACTTGCTGGCCGTCAACTCTTCCACAGCTCAGCTGCTATTCATTTCATTTCAATTCTCCATATTTTTATTTTTATTACTCGAGAGAATCAAATATAAAATATTATTTATTTGAAGATTTTGGTGTATTCAATTATTGAAATCTAGAAGTAAAGGTAGTTGACTTGACAGTTAATTATTTATTCGACTGGGAATGAACTCCCTGGGTATTTAGTTGACAAGAAGAGTTGAAAAGAATTATTGTGCGGAGTTCTCCTTGGCTTTTTTGTGAAGTCTTTTAAATAGATAATTAGAAAAGGATTTTGTGAAACGGAGCAAATAATTAAATTTGGTGAAAATGGTGCGCCAGAAGCAGGAATTTCCGGAAATTGTCCAGTTGTATTTATCCGGACTAAAGTCAATTATCAGTGAGCCAGTGAGTGTGGACGCCAAAGTGAGTCACACGTGGTTCGAGCTTTTAATCGGGGAGTTGGGATTAGAGGTAAGAAGGGAGCAGTTGAGGGGAACTGTTACTCAGCTAATATTTAAGCAAAATGTGGATAATGTGTTTTTCGCAAATTAATTAGATAATATTGACCAGTATTAATTTTGTTGCGTGTGTTGTTTTTAATTGTGTAAACAGGTGGCTCCAGATAGTGGAATAGTTGTGTGCACACTCAACTACACTCCCAGTGCTCCAAAGGATGGACTTGGATGGCGTGCCGAACTTAATGAAGGGGTATTTTCAAATCGAGATTTGATTGTTCAATTCAAATTTAATGTGACATGTTGTCTATTAAACTTCAGTCATCCAAAATGCTTTCTCTATCTGTGTTTTTCTAGACTTCATAAGTCTTTAAATATCTCAAATTATCTTTTCAATCCATTTTTTTTTAGATAAGCGAGTTTATCAGTAAATTCAAATATAAGATGTCAAAGTACTCAGTTCGCCTTTGTCATCCTAATGCAGAGCTTGAAAAATCCCGGATTAAGCTTAATCGGATTACGGAGTTGGACTACGGATTAAATCCCGTAATCCGTAATCCAACATTTTGAATTTATTGCTTTTAATCCAAAGCTTAAATCCTTAATCCCGAGAAAATCGGTAGTAAAAACCTACTTTTTGTAAATAATACAAAAAATGTCAACTTTATATTAAATAGCTAGTAGTTTAAACAGAAATGTACTTAAATTAAATCTAGACACTCATATGGCAGAGCTTAGAAAGTTTATTTAGAGTATTTGCTTTATTTATGTCATAAGCTCAATGAATTTGGATCGCAGCTAATTATTTTCAAGTTTTTTGAGTTACTTTTAATATCGGACTATTTACTTCATATGTAAATGCTATTTCAAAAAGTTTTGTTTACTAAAAAACCATATTCTATCTTTCTTTATTAGACTAATTCGATTCCAGGTTTACTTGCATTTAGTTATTTGATAGAAAACTACCCTAGTATCTTTTAATTGCAAGCGCTACAAATTACAAAAAGGATCAATTAAGAAGGGAACGCTAACAATATTCCTGTACTGAAATGCTAGCTATATTCACAAGTGATTCTTCATTAAAAACTTATTAGAGAGTTTAACTTATTAACTTATAAGTTAATCCAAAATCCCAAAGAACATGAAAATTCACAATTAATCCAAGTATTTAATCCTTAATCCCAGTTTTTCAGGAAAAAAATCCTTAATCCGTAATCCAATGAAAAAAGTGTCGGGATTTCACACCTCTGTCCTAATGACATCTCAGCTTACTCCACCAAACCTCCACAAACTAGGCCCAGTCGACTGTCCGCCAGACCTTCAACAGCAGCTCCATCCGATGGAAGGAATCATTCCAACGATCCCAACTCACCTCCGCAAAGACGACCCAAAACTTTTATCTCCACTCAAGGCCCTGCTCTGACCATCATGCCTATTCAGCCTGGCCGAGTTTCTCAAGATGTCTCTTTACCGAATCCGTCCGTCGGGAATCCTTACCAGAGCAATGGAACACGTTCGAAACGTCATCATGGACAAACTCTGAGGGAAACAACTTTAAACGTAGGTCCAAGCAAGGGACATGCGTCCCCCAAACAAGCCAAACAAAGAAGACTTGAAAGTCCCAAACAACAGCAATAGCGGCGTCGTAACCCCATCAGGGCTGGAGCAAGTAGCACGCTAAATGAAAATGAACTACAGATTCGGAATATTTTCTCCATTCCACAATCAATTAAAATCGAGCCGGTGGCCTCTTCCGTCATGCTACAACCAGACTGGGAGTCTCAAGGATCTTCGGATCAGCAAGGCCAAGAAAATGGAAACGGATATGAGACTAATGGCAATCCTGATGACTACTATGATGATGAGTAATAATGGAAATGACGACGATGACAACGACAACGCCAGTTTACTCACGGAAGCCACTGCAGAGGAGAATGAGCTTAGGCGTCAAGGAATTAAGGTTGAAGATGTCAAGTCGTTGGGGGAAGGGAGGATGTCCCGCTTCAGCAATGCATACGTAAGAAAAACATTCATAATTTGAATTACTGGAAATGCAAATGACATTAAGGTGAAAATGTGGTTTTAAATAATGTAAATATTTGATTGTATTTTCAGATGTTACGAGTGAGGAAGGAAATTCGGGCTCTGCAGCAGAATCATCTGTGGGACAGGAACGTGAACCGATCTCCGCTCGCCTGCTATTTACTCCAGGAACTCTTCAAGGAATAAAATAACATTTATCGATTAATTTAATAGCAAATTTATTTGTGCTATGGCGATACGATCAGAGTCTAGTGTTCATTTTGAAGTATTTAATAGTGTAACTTTAACTCTAACTAGGCTCATAACCCCATTGTAATTAAAATCGAGTGCCTTAATCTTCCAGCCATCTTACGATGCTTTTATGCTTAGATTATTGGTTTATCCTGTACCAGTACTAGTGTTTATATTATGTAAAGAACAAGTAGTTATGGGAATAGAAAAATAATAAATCTTGTAAAGCGAAAATAATTTTTGTTGTATAAATATTTCTACATTTGTTAAAATGGATATAGTTAAAATAGATAAGTTAAATGTTAAAATACTTTACAAATAGAATGGTGGCAAAGAGAACTAAAGTAAAAATAAAATAATTACTGAAGCAAATTGTTACCAACTTTTTGCATTATTTTGGGTATTATCTAAAGAATTTGAATTCAATCATGAAATTTGCTACGTTTAAAAGCTGTGTGTGTGTGTGGAAGTGATCATCAGAAATTGAAACATTTTGGCAACGCAGAATACTCTATTGTCATGGTAAAAGACACAAGATGAAAAGACGTTTCCATACATGTTTTCTGCTTAGGATGCAGATTGAGTTAAATTTCAGGATCAATCTGACCAATGCGAGTTAAATTCCAATAATTAAACATCCTATTTCTTATCAAACGGTGATACTTGGAAATGACAGGGAAATTATTGAGCCTTTCTACCTAAACTCACAAATTATCTGCTCAGAAATGCGAAAAATATCATTTTTTCACCACTCACTTAACATTACTCCAAAAGTGTCATGGGAAACAAATTATTTGTTTATACAAAATCCCATGCAAAACAACTGATATTTTTCGCATTTCTGAGCAGATAATTTGTGAGTTTAGGTAGAAAGGCAAAATAAAATACAATCTGGTAAAACAATCTATTTAACTTAAACTGGGCTTTTTATTGTGAGCATCCAAATCTCGACCAGTTTGAAATATTTATGAATATTCAACAGCTGAACTTCTCACCAACCGTGCTCTTGATGCCCTACAGAAATAAGCAGTATAATTATTTTAATACTGATAAGCCAACTCACAATCACAACTTTGTGAAGAGAAACCTTCTAACAAATTTGTAATGATTTATATTTCTTACCGAATAGTAGACTCTCCCTGAATAGAAGGCACTTGTAAGAGTGTTGGTGAAGGGGACATTTCCTCAATTATCACTGGCATTGGCCCTTTTCGAAGATCCAACAAATGGTTACCAGTATCAGGAACTGGCAAGACGCCATTTTCCATGATCTCGGGCAGCTTCTCATTCTCAACCCGATTCTTTGTGTATTTTTGCTTCTTATTTATAAGTTCCAACTCAGCTTTTAACTTTTGTATGGTGTCGTCTTTTTCCCGGATTTCCTGCTCTTGCTCTTTAACTTTCTGTTCCAATTTCTCACACTTCTTCGAATGAAGGAGGTTCTGTAGTCGTAGCTGGAAAGCTTCCTCTGGAGAACATGGCATCTCCTTTGTGAGACTCCCAATATCCACTTGGTGGTGAAGACATTCTAATAAAAGTTGCTCCATCTTGGCAAGTCTGAAGAGGAGAAAGTAAAAATAATTTTTTTAAATAGTGAATTCGGGAGAGAACCATGAACAATAATAATAGTTCAATGAGCAATTTTCCATTTAAATAAATAATGAGCTGTTAGAACAAACAAGGTGCAATTTATTAGTGCCGTAAATCACATTATATTATAATCCCAAAAATTTAATATGAATCGGCATCCATATCTACATTCTCATTCCCATTTAATATAGGGTTTTGGGGAATATAGTTCACATTTCATTAATGTGTTTGCATCTACAGCTTTCTTTTTTTATTTTAAATAGATTTTTTACCTCCTCTTTGGATAGATCTTGGATGGATTCGTTATGTCGTTGAGCATGAAAGAATTCTTTGAACTACAACACCAAAAACATTTTCAGTTGAGTCACATCTGGAATCACAACCACAAAAAATCACAACAAATTACAAATTAATTTCACTTAGCCTAGTCAATTTATTATAAATTAAGGTCAATGAAAAGCTGGTGAACATACATATATAGAATAAACGGAAGAAGTTTCCTCCAAGAATCCCTACTTTCCCCGAGGTACAGATAGCAGAACACAAGTGGACACACCTACACACACACCTGTGAAATGTAACAAACCAGGGGAAGTACAGATGTAGGTAAAGAAACTTCATGATTAGTGGCTACTTCACACTTGTATAGCTCTATTTTCTCGGAAGACCCCAATTTAAGTGGTTTTCGTCATTTATGTATTTACAGAGATATTTTAGTAGCACCGAAGTTCCAAGTAACAATATAGCACAACTGTATCAATCCAAAGAAAAAATTATACAACACAGCTACTTAGTTGGGTTTTTTTTACAAATCTACGTACTTAAAAAGTAGGAAAATTTGTGAAGGGAGAAAGCAAATGTAAAAAACCAAAATGCATGCAATTTACCAACGGGGTATCTGTAGTCTGCAGCCATGATAACTAGCCACACAGCAATAAGTTTCTTTGCCCTCGTCAGTACGCAAACAGACAGTAACTCATCTCACTTATCTCATTGGCAATGCTTTGTATTTATGATGCCTGCTATCATACACAATGTAGGGTTTTGATCCATCAACTTTGATGTGTGCTCCATGCTCCTTAAATATTCATCTTTTATAGTGTTTTTCTATTGATTTCCTTTCGGCTGTCGGCTGCTGCTTTGTCTCTACTGTCAACTCTTTGGAGAAAATAAAAATCTCAGTCTATGTAGGGGCAGCATTATCACACAGAAATTTGATGCATGAAATACCAAAGCTACAGTTTTCCAGTGTAAACATATAAGTAAAGAGAAATAATATTTTTAAATTTTTACATCGTGTATGTTGAAGTAAATAGTTGAATGAATAATTCTCACATTACCCCGCTCAAATAATTTGGTTAAACTTTTCTTTTGATGTGAAAATGCTAAACAGAAATACTTTCCAGTTCATAAGTTATTTTAATGGCTTATTAAAAACTAAGGAAATAGGGAATAGGTTAGGAAATCGCAAATTTAAATACATTTTTTAAAAACTAGGCACCAAGTTTTTTTTAAAGTTAGTTTAAAAGGGTCATTTTATTTTCCCCATCCTTAATCCAACTTTGGATTTTTCCTTTACCTATTCGCTTTGCTGCAAGAATAAAATGCTTCCGGTTGGTAATAAGACTCAAGTTATTCAGTCTTACTCGAAATGCAAAATTAATGCATTCGTTTGTAAAAATTGTGAAAGCATGTCCACAATCATTAGTCGTGTAACCCTTCCCCAAAGGAAAATTTATTTTGTGAGAAAAGAAACGTTACCACCCAGACTCGTAGCGGCAATGTTGATGGAAAGTTTGAAATTCGATAAGCAAAACTTGCAGCTGTCGTCTAGAATGAAAAAGGAATTCTCGTCTTGTACTGTTCATTGCCAGAAAACAGTTAAATAGTTCAGCGTGCAAGAGGAAACATGAAAAACCTAAAACCATATTCATCATACTTAAAACCCAAACCAACTCAGCCTCGGAAGTTGAATGAGCCACCAACCCCGGTCACTTTGGCATCAGCGCCAGCCTTGGATGGCCAAATTCTACAAGTTCAAGGGGATCGTCCACATTTCACAAGAAGCTCGCAACTTTTGACGCAATACAACTTACAACTTAAGCTCTGGCCTTAACGGTAGAGTCTCAAGGAGCCCACATCAACAACAATGGTTCTAGTGACTTCGTCAACGTCAGTGGAAATCTAAAAAACCGGAAAAAGTCTGGCTCATGTAATTTGTTTTAGGCAGGAAGGTGGATAGGGCGAGTGCTCAATTCATGGTTCACTCCGTGATAGGCTACTACGTGTGATGAGATCCGAAAATGTTGAGATAGATGGAGATTTTTGGGAAAAACAGGATTGAAATGGAGGGCTCAGGCCAATTGAAGATTTCAGTAAATGTCACGGATGGTACCGAAATGAAAGGATAAGGAGATCTTCAGATAGTCTGGTGATTGTGGGAAACTGGAATGGGAAGGCCCATCTCTTTTTTTATTTGATCCAGTTATTTGACGGTACGGAAACGACAGAGCAACAACGGCCGGTTTACCGGATGGGCAGTAGCAACGTCTCAATCAGAAACCAGACACAATAATATTAATAATTGAAAAAAAACGCAAGTAGTTTCACTTGTATTGGAATTTAAAAAGTGGCATGCACTACCAATATTGTATGCACGTATCTTATAAATTAAGCATTTACTTGTAAGTTAAGTTAAGTTCTTTTGTGCGCAAGAATTACCTGTCAGGACTTTAATGATATTATATGAACTACGTAGGCAACTAGTTATAAGTATCAATTGTGAAATTTTGTGGTTTTCAATCAAATGCCTCAGCGTAAACTAGTACGTTCTGTTTTAACTGAGATACTGCTCATATAAACCACAGATACAGTCTGCATGCCTAATCACAATAAGGGTCATAATTATTATGCATGATGCATGACTCGTGACGATGGTTTACAAAAGCTTGAAAACATGATGAATTATCAGCGTAGTATAGATTTCCTCATGACATGACAACATTCTCAATATCTGCATTTCTGCGACAATGCAACGTGAATAAAAATAAAATCATTTTTGCAGGATCAATCGACATAAAACTCCCTTATTTCCTGACGAAAAAGGAACAAAACCTGAGAAAACAGAAACGAAAGAATATATTTATAATAATACAAATACTTATAGCATGTTTCGATGTAGTTTTTGAAACAAGTATTTACTGATTTTTGGTTTTGCGATGCGACGACACTTGTTTCATGCTCGAAGATGTTTTAAATAAAGCATTCAAATGTATTTACAATAATTTTACCATTTTATAGAAGTTTCATTACTTAATAGCAACTAAATTGAACCATTGCATATATTACCGAATTACTAAGATTCACTTTTTTTATACGACACTTTATGCAATATATTCTCATTCAAATTCTGGTGGAGCCATGCTAAATTTTGTAAATTAACCGTTTTTCTAAAGCTTAGGATTCCTATTGACAGAAACTGAGATAAAAATGTTAAGTTTAACCAGTAATGAAACAAATTTGGTACTTTTACTTGTCCAGTTCTCCCGGAGTAATAGTACAAACATGATTAATTTATTATTTTTCCTGAATGAAGGCATGAAAATTTATTAACAGCCGAAAGTGTACTTGTTTATTTCGAAAGATCCCAATATATCAAAAGCTGTTTACTTTTCAGTTAAATAATCATACTATTACGGTCCAGTCAGAACTTCTACGCTATAACGTCCACACGTTATAATAACCAATAAAATACAGTGGAGGTTCCATGTGAGTATTGTACTTACAATACACAATGAAAAATATTTGAAGAGAAAAATTCGGCTTGTACAAATAATAATTCTTATTTTTATTAAATTATGTCCATTTGTAAGATTTTCCACATCCGCATGTTTAAAATGTTAATCTACTCTTATGCATTTTACACTAATTACGAACTCACATTTACTTCTAGTGACATTTTGAATTGTGCTTTAGTTTAAGAATTCTATAATATTTAGGTCAACTGCATTGTACACCAGAACAATGAATCGGTTAAGTTCCTAGTTGGACCATTATTCTGAAAAGTATTAGGTATTTTTAGGCATAACAATAAATATTGGCAAAATGTCAAATAAAAAATTGCTCAATAATATTCCCACTCTTTATATAAATAGCAGAGCACCAGGCGCAAAAAATAAAAATAAAAATACCAAACTAATGAATCATTTTAATTTCCTTTAATTATCAGAATGTTAGGTACGGTTAGAAATTCCAATTCAAACCTCAGAATAACCACAAAACCTTTAAACTTTACATTGTGTCACAATATTTAGAAATATTTAGAAATCAAATAAAATATAATGAAATAAATATTACCGATATGATGCATAAATTTTGTCGTGACAAAATAACAAACTAATTCTGCAAACAATGAACCTTCTGTAAGTTGCTCTTTACTCGGTATAACTTAAATAATGATAAAAGTAGT
>JAQIWO010001114.1:0-11064 GCA_034695405.1 Entomobrya muscorum | reverse complement strand
TGTCGCTACTGTAAAATGTATTGTTACTAAGGAAAATTCAAAATCGTCAAACAAATTAGTTAACTGAAATCAGCAGGCGTCACTGAAACAACGAAAAATCTCCAAAAAAAACTAGCGACATCTTTAAAAAAATTCAGGCTAATTTTGTAAAGATTTCAAAAAGTTTCCCAACGAAGAGACGTCTATAGAAACATACTTTATTTGTTTGCTCGCCCAGAATTTACTGTTTACAAAAGTCAACCAAGAAAAACTATGTATGATTGGTGCGTTCAGATTAAAAATATTTACTTAGAATTTTACTCATGCAAGTGTTAAAACGGTGAATATGGATACAAAATTGTAACTACTCGATTATTTTTCACAAATTCACAAAAAAATATTTGCCCAATTTAAACATTGTATATTTAATAATCTTTTCAATTAAAAATAAAGAATTTGTCTTTTTTTAATAGAGAAACATATTAATTCACATGTCCTACTACTACAGCAAACAACACAGCATCTACTATCCGACTAAACCTGTATCAAAATCTAACTTAATATACTTGCATAATAATGCACATCCGAATTTTATAAATATTTGAATGGAAAGGATTCCTTAAGTTAAAGCAACTGTTCTAGAATTTAATTGTTTCATATTATGTACTTGAAACACTCAGGATAAGGAAAAAGGATAACGAGCAAGAATAATAGGTATACAAAAGTATGTAGCTCTCAACTAAAGCTTTATAAAGCCATAAACAGATTTTGAATAGGAAAAGTTGATGATGAATCCCAGTAAACGATTCACAGCAAACTTTGTGGGTGGATGGGCTGCGCAGCTCTTTTGCGCTTTTGTCACGACCGATGCAGCTGCGGCTTTCGTTCCTTTTCCGTTCACTTCGATTATTGCCTTTTGAATCACGCTGGTGACGAAACGTCCCGGAAGCTGTTCGTCTGCAGGAATTCCTCCAAAGTCGGCGACCTCCTCAATAAACATGGATTTCATCCCCATCTAAGAAATACGCATACACGATATGCTATATTTTAACAATAAAGCACAATTAAATTCAAAACAAATACAATACAAGAAAATCCTATGATCTGCGCTTGACATACGATATCTCAACATCTCATTTCAATAGATGATAGAATATTTATATCATTAAATTACACCCTTCAGTACGTCCGGCAGATTTGTAATCTCAGCTTCAACTTTGAACTTCGGCAGGTAGATAGCAACGTCAGTTCCGGATGACTCCAAGCTGCTCATGAGACTTTTTCGTACAGGTGGATTCATAGGATCCTAGAAGGAAATTTTCGTTTCCTTGACGCCACTGTAACAGTTGACTCGAAAAAAGTTCCAATGGATTCTTGAATCCTTGCCAAGCCGTTCACTTTGTCGGGGAGGATGATAACCATGCTGAGTCTGCCGCCTTTACTTAACTTAACCTTAACTTTTGTCGAAGGTGTCGTATGGAAAACGGCTTTGCAAGTATCCTCAGCATTGAACTCTTCTTGCCATAAACCTTGAAAGTAAATCCCATTCACGAGGACCAGTTTCGTCTCGGCGCTTAAGGTTTTAAAAATTAAATGGGAAATAAGTTAAACTTTATAAGTCTTCATCGCTGATCTGATTTTTACAATATTCAAGCTGGTACTGCAAACTATATTAATTTGACCATTTGGAGTAATTTCATGGGGCTATGCGTTGTCACAATCATAAGCAGAATAACAATACAGATTAGTTTTACTTAATTTACCAGCTTTGACAAGATCCTTGATCTCCTTGTTTGTTTGGATTTTCAACCAACGGTTAATCCTGTCTGCAGCCTCATTGGAGTTGGAGAAATTCATTTGTTCAATATCTGCATTGAAAGTAGCCTTCAAGGCTTCCACAAACGTCTTCTTCAAAGTAAATCCTTCCTGGCAGTAGAACCGATTTGCAGTTAGCATTGTAAATGGTTTCGCGACACCAGCGATCTAATAAAAACAATGAGTTACTACTCGTTTTTAAAAACTCAACTATCAACTGTGAACGAGGTATAAACTTTATCCAGTACAAGTCTGGTCAGGCAATCAACACGGCACAGTATACCTTGGAGCTGGTGATCACGGACTTTTAGCACGTCCTAATTTTCTCATCTCTTGTTTCGTCACCGAGCCCGAGGACCTTCAGCATTTGGTCCGTGTTTCGCCTCTCGCACCTTGAGCAGCCATTCCAAGCACAGTGTGAAGACTGAACGGGGAGAAGATCAGATTCGGGGATGTGGTCGACGGGATGAGAGCCTGTGAAAGAATAAATCATTGAAAATGCACAATCAATATATTTAAAATTAATTTTAAAGTTAAACGCAACATAAAACTTGTATCGTTATAATACAATGGAATTGAAAATTTACACTGGTTTCACTTCACATGTCACACTATAAAAATAACAATAAGTTTGAAAGTTGAGTGAGAATTTGCACCAGTACCTGATATAGGTTGGTTGTAAAGCCATTGTTGGCTTGGCTCAGCGTCAGCGCGGGTTTGCGTTCGGTCTCGGACATTATCAATTAATCGTCGTTTCAGTTTTAGTTAATAAATAACAAACTGTTACTGAATGAGGAACGCAGATAAATTATAGTTGGTAGTCAGACCACACTAACAACTAATGAGCTTGATTCAAATTGGGATCAATCCTTATTTAATCAATTGACCTAGGAGAGAAATCTAATCACAGAAAAACTACCTGACAAATCGTCACAACTTTACTGGATAATTATTTATAACTTATGAATGAGGTGATTCGGCTCACATAAATAGGTACTCGACAAGCGAACAGCAAGGATGAAAATAAAATTCTGGATTTGTCACAGAACTAAAAAAAATACCTAAACAATCACAACGCTGCACCACCAGTCAAAGCCAAAATAACAGCCACGCAAAAAACATTATAGACTTTCACAATTTCAGGCATTAAAATCAAGAGTGTCCTACATAAAAAAGAGCTTTTATTCGTTAACTAGATTTTGCATTCTTTCTTGAAATTAAGTTTGCATGGAAACTTTCAAATATTAAGTATTTAGATCGTCTAATTATACATTTAGTTTAAAAAATAAGAGATTATTCGTGATCCCAGTCCAAATTCTTTTCGAAGAGAATAAATGGATTGGTTATGAATGTTATGATTCAAGCTGAAAATCGGTCGCTTTAGAATTTGGACACTGTGAAAACATGAGTATGAACGCTATTTTATGTGAAAATGTTGAAGCAGGTGAGCGAACACCGGCATGTAAAAGAAAATGACATGGGAGGGAATAGGGAATATTAGTCCTTTCATTCTTGTTTTTGTCGTGCGTGCTGCATTATAAAAATATGTGAGTTGCCTTTTCTGTTGGCTGACTTTCTACGTTCTACTCTTCATTATTGGGTCGAGTCCTCCTGTGCCGAGCAATCAGCTGTCGTTGTGTTGTTGGTTTCATTGGGTTTTACATTCAATAAGAATGAGTACTTATAAGAATGAGAATATTTCAGTCGTGGCAAAGCAATCAGTTAGTTGGACAGTAGTTGACAACTTAAAAAAACTATGTATGTGTATAAACTGTATAAATAAAGTGTTTTTGTGTTTTAATTACTTCCTTTCACGCTTTCTGTTGATAAGCTAGCGTGTTCCGTTCAGTGTTTCGAAGCACGAGTCAGATTCATTTATTGAGTGAGCAGTAAATTCAGCGTAAATTCAAAAGCTCGAACATTATGGGCCAGAGTCTGTTGGAAACTTAAATGTAGTTGGTTGGTAGTTGTAAGATTTGAAGTTTGGAATCCTTAGACAATTTAGAATTTTTTTTTGTCGTTTGCACTTTGCAGTAACCAGTATTAAGTGGGCGGAAAAGTGAACGTGCCACTCATCGTATTAACAATTACTTTTGACAGCAATGCACTGTAAGTTACTTAATAGTTAATTACTAATTTGATAGTTTTAGATTATTGTCAATTGTGTCATGATGTACAATTGACGTAACACGTAACTCACAATTATTTAAATAAATGTACACATTCTTAATTATTTACATCAGTTGTCAGCGTCACGCTTTGTGGCAACTGTTAATAATATTCATCATTACGCAATCCCCAACTACGAAAAAATGGGATTAATAGTTAATAGAGTTGAAACTCCAATCGGTAGGCTGCTGCTTGTTGGTAGATTCTCATCGATAAAACCACACAAGTTATATTTAATTTAAGGTTTTAACTTTTTTTATAAATATTTTGTAGAGTAGAAGCAAGTGTAACACCTGCCCTGTCACCTCCTGTCTGTTCTTCCGCGCTGAAGATTAAAGATAATGGCAGGAAAATAATCCGCTGTTCGGGAAGGAGGAAGGGGACGTGATGCTAAGGACGGAGACAGCAACTGAAACGGAGGTGACGACACGGCAATCGCAATCAAACCTGCCCGTCAAGATTAAAAGTCAGGAGTTGAGATGATTCGTATCGGATATTGGAACCCGTTTCAAGTGTTACCCGTATTGGTAAGTGCCGTTATCTAGTCTAATTAGTAAAGAAATGTTGTACGAAAAGGAGGAATTCCAGTTATCTGCAACTTGGAGTGGACGTCTACCAGCTTGGTCGCTGAAATATTAATTATTTTTGTCATGTTTCATAACTCTACAGGTGTGGGACCGCATAATCGAGAAGATGGAAATGGAGAACCCAAAGAACCCGTGGAACATACTGGATGTATTTCCTCAACTGGATGGGATCATTAGCAAACAGGATGTTATTTTGTGCAAGGTAAATTCATCACTTTGATGGATTGAAGGAGAGAAAGGAGCGTGTACGATTTCAATTAGAAATATTTTTTTTGCAATTTTATATCTTGCTTTCAGGTCCTCTCGCTCAGCTCCCGTTCAGGGATTTGGAAAAGATGGATGTTATTAAGTACCGTGCGGTTGCCAAAAGGTGAAAGAGCACGGTGGATAACTTTCTCGAGCATCATCCATCTCGCCAACCTTATGACTATCAAACATTTTCGCATGTAGGGGCCAACAATCATTACTGCACACTCAAGTCGAAGGGCATGGAGTCGGTCTTTGTTAGAGGTCCAGCTGGGTTCCAAGATAAAAAAGATTTGCTCTGAAACAACAGCGAAACGGCTCCACCTTGATTCCGTCCTTCGTAGGAATGTCGGTGACTTTTGGCTTCGATGAAGGATTGTTTGAAAATTATTGGACTATGCCTGTTTGGGATCTTCTACGGATTATTGGATATTACTACTTTATGGAGGAGCTGCTAGAAGTATACGGGCTTAACATCCTGCATGCTCACATATCACTCATCAGTAGTCTAACATTTGATGATTCCGATTACCTGTACTCTTGGAAGGGATTAAAAATATGTCTGCAGGAGTTCCCCAATTTGAAGTCATTGACAAGAGCTACTGAGGATCTCCCGACTTTCCCAGCTAGATTGCAATGGAGGGTACTCATTCCCGAGCAGACTGGAGCAAAGGACCGTTGGCACAATGGGAATGGGATGGTATCCTGTACCAGCTTTGCCGAATTTGGAGACTCTCACGCTAACTTCCACTCGGGATGGAGTTAAGTCCAGTACTCTTGACGACATCTACTAGGAGCTCTTGCGCAAGTTTGGAGCTCAACTCCGCAAGTTTACCATGAACTTGCAGATGTGGAAATGGATTCTGGAAAACGGCCATCCAATTGCATTCACAAATCTCGTCGAAATTAATATGAACTGCACTGCTTGGGGAAACTTCAAGGTGCTGAAGAATCTGATGATGGAACTCAATGCTCCTCCGCTGGAGAAACTGGAAATAGATCAGCACACTCCTGAGATAGATCTGTCGGATGTACCGGAAGCATCCCACCAACGCAGGCTTAAGGTTCTAGCCATCAAAGTAAGAGCGGACTCTGACTTGCTGATTACTCCCATGTCTCCATCGGATGATTTTCGAACTGTGCGTAGCCTTACCGGCTTCATGTTACAGCTGGATAGTCTATATTATCACCTGTTGGACAATCTGAACTTTCCGAGCGTCATGCCAATGCTGGAATACTTGAAGATCAGCGTTAGTTTAAGACAAGGAGAACTTATTGAGCCACAGCGTCGCCTCTGGACCACGAGAAGAATTGGAAGACGTTTGAAGGAAATGAACATTTGGAAAGTTCTGCCCAAGCTGAAAATGTACGTCGTCGGGGAAAGCGTTTTGTCAGAGAGATTTACGAAGGGAAATGTAAATAATTCCCCTTGATTAAGTTACCCTGATTCATTTCATTGTTGAAGACTTGATATGTATGTAAGTAATTTAGTTTCCCTAAATTGTAAATTCACTGTTACTCAATTGGTCTGGTACTTAATATAATCAAAAGTACGTATAAAAAATAATTGTCTTTTGTAGCTCACATTGAAAAACTAGATGAACTGAAACTGTGACAACGTTTGGTGGGCTAAAAAAATCAAAAATATGTTTTGTTTGAAGTAGTTTTATGGTATGTGAAATAGTTGTAAGAAATTAAATATAGGTATTCTTTTTGAAGTAAGTTAAATATCTGCTTATTGTGTTAACATTTAACCATATGTAATAGGTAGTTATAGTTTATAATTAGATAATATTATATGTTTTGTATAATAACTATTGGAGTCTGGTGCAGAAATTATTATGGAAGCATGTATTAACTTTATATTTAGTTGCTATAACTGACAATGAGTAAAAAGAACATCATATAAGTATGTAATTAGTTCAAAAAAACGCGAAATTAAACGTTAGTTTATCTCTAACTTTTAGAAAATCAATGAAATAAATTACGACATTGTAAAACCTTTTTAATGTTTACTCATGAAGAAGGAGGATTTTAACATTGTTGACGAGTCTGTCACTATAATACTTTTGCCTAAGTAAGTCTAGATGTAGGTAAGTATTTCATGTAAAGTTACAATGTATTATTGAAATAAAGCATAAGTTCCTGACGCGATGTAAAACATACAAGCTAATTCATTTTTTATTTAATCCTTTAATTTATTTCTTTAATTATTCTCATCATCCTTGAATCAACAATAGAATGGTATTTTATCAAATACTGTTAAAATATTCTTGTGTGGCCTAAGAGGGCGCAAGCATGATGGCCAAGTCAACTTAATCTTCCAATGTTCTTGGAGATACCCAAGAATTTCTGATTTGTGCGGTGACATAACACAAGCGTAACAGTTAATAATTAATTTTACACACGTGCTGCTTGTGCTTTAAAGTAAATTAAAGTAAAAATTTATGTTCAAAGCATATCATCAAATCAAATCATTTAATATTTAAATACATATGAAAATTTGCTTTTATTACTTTAAATTAAATGTGCAACTTAAATAATCAATTGTAACAAGCTGAATGATTTAGTCATGGAATAAAAAAATAGACAAATCAGTTGATATTTTTTTAGAAAACGAGAAAAGGGCTGCACCATGCATTTCTCCCGTTTCTCTTCAATCTGTTCCATGAACCTACCACCATTTTCCCAAGTCGTCAGAAGTCTTCTTTGGTGAAATGTCAACCTTCGTCTCTGGATCAGCTATGTACTGCCTAGCTAATTTACACAAAGTACACCAACCACCCCAACTATCGGTCAGAATGAGCTTATCTTCGCCATTCGAAATATTTAGCGTACTCTACGGGGTCACTTGTGACGATTCTCAAAAAGTCGGATACCGCTTTTGGACTGTTGAACGCTAACACGTCAATTGACGAGTGTGGAGGCGCTACTGCGGTATAACTTGCGACAACAATGACCACCAGCACCATTTCTAGTTCC
The DNA here is from genome assembly GCA_034695405.1 of Entomobrya muscorum. Classification (NCBI taxonomy): domain Eukaryota; kingdom Metazoa; phylum Arthropoda; class Collembola; order Entomobryomorpha; family Entomobryidae; genus Entomobrya; species Entomobrya muscorum. The sequence continues at coordinate 3,286 of JAQIWO010001114.1, read as the reverse complement.
CGAGCCCTCCACAGCCTTTCAGTGATGTAGTCCACGCAGAGAGATTTTTCCGCTGCAAAGTAAAATTTGTAGCGCTGGTATATGTTCTCCAAGAATTTGTGATTGCATTCTTTAAAATGTCTTGGACAAATGGTTTTGTTTCTGAATCTACGACTTCCAAATATCTCAACTGACAGGGATTATTTTCGGAGTGCGGCGATGACATGTTCTCTTTTTGAATGGCTTTTGCAATTTTACAGTACGCCGACGAGGACGTTCGAGTTTTTCTCCGTTTTTCTCCGTTTTTCTCGCGATCCATTGAGAAAGTTGGGTGTTTCCAGTTTCCAGGCATGCCTTTGGAGGGACCGAATGAAGCCGTATGGAGACCAAATGTCGCTGGGACGTCCATATGTCATTTTCTAGTTGACGAGGTTGGGAAATTTGTGGATAGCTGTTTTGTGGGGAGTCTCTTTTCCAAACAGTACCCACAACTGACTTGCAGACTGGATGTAAGGTAGTTCGTTTCTAACAGAAAAAAATTCTATAAAAAGCATATTTAAGTTTTCAAAATGTGTCATTATTTTTTATACCATATTTTGATTTGGTATGCTTCTTTTACTTGTTCACATTTTGAAAATAGACGAAAAACACGACAGTTGCTGGAGGAGAGATGTTCCTGTCTAGAGTGACAATAAGATCGTCTCCAGTGCAACAGCTAAGAATGTATTTTCTTCCCGACAAAATATTGTCCATGTGTATTTCATCCGAATCTACATAATATTTTGTCCACATGAGCACCATGACCTTGTGCTTTCCTCCACCTATTTTCTATCATGTTTCACCTTCCAGAAGTGCATCTTTTTTCAGCAAAGTTTCCCGTTCATTTCCAAAACGACTCCTTCCGGATTAAAGTTTAAGACCGAGACTACTTATCGTTAGTAAACTGTTTGAGATATGATCACCACCAGCATCGACTCCAAACACTGCGCCTGCTGTCTTCCATATAATCACGGTAAAGAAACTGGCAAACAAGCAGATAAGTAAGAGCGCAGGATAAAGTCTTATTTTTCCATGACAAAATTCAGCAAATTCCATTTGATTTTGTCATCACTTTTTTTTCTTCCAATTTGAACTCCATTCAATTTAAAACTATGCTGAACTTGCAATAAAGCAGCACTATAAAAATTAAATAATAAAATTATATTAATAATAAAAGGGTTAAGTGGCAGTGCAAGTTGCTAATGTGTCAACAGACAATGATAACGTCATTTTACTGGGAATGGTAGTAGTAGAGAAAGTAGGTCGTGTCTTTGTTGTTGTCATAAAAAAGTTATAGGCTATTTTTTGGGAAAGATAGCTCCATTCGATAGCTTGGATAAAAGGTGTGTCGTTTATTTTGGCAGGAAGGTGCTCATCCGTGTTTTCACCAACTTGACATTGAGTCAAAGGACAGCGTCGAGCGTTTCGCGAGGTTCATTCATACCTCTCATGGAGGCCTTGACATACTTGTCAATAATGCCGGAATTGCGTATTTTGTAAGGGATCTCAACTGGCAAAAAATAAACTAATTGATTTACTGTTTCTTGTTAGTTTTTTGCTTTAATATGTATAGTTTTCGTGTGCTTTTTTATTTAGACTAATCCATCGGCTCCTTTGGAACTCCAGGCGAGACACACCTTGGACGTGAACTACTTTGGAACATTGAATGTTTGTAAGGAACTATTTCCTTTGTTGAAAGCCAACGCGAGGGTCGTTAATGTGTCTAGTGGATTAGGTAAATTAGCTTAATGAATAGTATGAAAAGTTTATTAAATGACGCTTCTGTTTGAAATGACTCGGAGGACTTTTTTGTAGGCCATTTGTCAAAAATTAATGGAGTGGAACCGGCGGCGTCTCTTTTACGAGGCAAATTTTCCTCTGAGCATTTAACGCTTGATGAATTAAATGAGCTTGTATGTCAGTATATAAGGTTAGTTTTGTACATCAAATTCACTTAAAAATACAGTATATCTTTTGCTAGTTTGTTGATAAAAAATGTGAATATGAACAATGAAACAATGAAATAGATCTGCAACGGCCGGAACTCACAGACAACATGGATGGCCTAACAGTGCTTATGCAGTATCAAAAGTTTCCGTTACAGCCTTAACCATGATCCAACAAAGAGATATAAATAAAATTAGACCAAATGATGGGATCGTGGTCAACGCTGTACATCCAGGTTGGGTTCAATCTGATATGACTGGGGGCAAAGGGCATTACACAACGGAAGAGGGAGCTGAAGCTCCAGTATATGCAGCGTTGCTTCCGAACGAGACCAGTCTCAAGGGAAAGTATATATGGAGGGATAAGAGTGTCGTTGATTGGGTGGATAAAAAGGCTATTGCTGATAAAATGAAAACGTGATCTTGAGATGAGATGATAAGCATGAGAAGGTGTTTCTAAAAAAAATTATCCAACTAACCAAAATGAAATGCTTATTTATTTATTTTCATTTCTTTGTTGGCCAGATATGCTTGTATGGCTACATGGATAAGATTTATTATTATGGATCTTATCTCCCTAAAAAAACTATTTTAAAGACCTTACCTCCAAAAACGCAATTGACACAAAGCCATTCTTTGCACACAAAACACAAGTCACCTAGTAATAATTTTATTATGTAAAACATTTTGTTTCCTTGGCATTTTACTGCAAAATAACTATTTTTTGTAATAAAAAAGTATATAAATATAAACAAAAGATTAAAAAATATTGTCACCAAAAAAATTAATTATTCATAAATTTCTTACATATCTGCCCAAAATCTCAAAGTATTACCACGTTTAAGAATATTAAGGTTAGAATTATGTGAGCTCACTCATCTTCCATAAACTGTGTCTGTGTCTCTACTGTGTACAAGTATTTATCTTCCAAACTCGTAAAAATTAATACCGTTATACATAATATCCTCCACCTGTTGTTTTAGTGGCCGTTTTAGTGATTATTTGCATCGACACCAAAAAATAAAGTAAATCCTGAGCTTTACTCAAGTCGCAGCAGGTAAGCCTAATAAAAACTCATAAAAAATAATATTTACATTAAAATTCTCAAGAAAAAAAATCTGGCTCATGTTAAGCGTATCTATATACCTTTCATATAGGCATATATATAAAAAATTATTGTTTTAGTAACGATAATTATTGCCAACTCAATCAAATCAAGCAGAGAATGTTCACGGTTTTTGGCAAATCAAACCTACAAAACTGATTATTGTTTTGAATGTTGTTGGATTGCATGAAATGTCTGAAAAAATAGACGGTTGACG
>JAQIWO010001113.1:0-11066 GCA_034695405.1 Entomobrya muscorum | reverse complement strand
ATGCGAGAGGAGATCCGGATTGCCAACGAGAGGATGACAGACGCCACAAAGAGTCTCATGATGGACGACGTCTTTCTTCCAACAGGGGACAGCCCCAGAAAGAGGAACCTGAGTCTGGACGCGGACGCTGGTAAGGGACGCACCGAAACCATACCAGCAGCATCCAGTCTCAGTAGTCGGATCACTCCCATCTACACCCCTACCACCATCCCCTCCACTTCCTCCACCGTCAACACTCCCTCCTCCCTCTTCTCCACCTCCAGAAGGAGTAGCACTCCAAACTATCATAACTTCCATGTCGAACGTGGCCCTAGTCCACTGAGCGGATATTCTGGTGGTGGGGTCGCCAGCGGCGGAATTACTGGCCGCCCAACGTCCCTCCTTCAGCGGAGCAACAGCACAGGGGGTCGCGGGGGAGGGAACAATGATGAGACTGATAGGCTGACAAGATATGGGAACCAGAGTCAACCGGAAGCAAGATTTAACGAGAATCGAGCCGGCCCATCTTCGTCAGCATCAGGGAACAATTCAATCATGAGCAATGGTAACTCCCTCAAAATATATTAATCTTTTTTTTTTAAATTGCAGTAGATCAACAAGGCTAGACAGTTCACTTTATTTGTATGAGGCAACTTTCGCAGGAAGTGCAACAGTAAAATGGTTGTCTTTCTTCATAAAGTTTCATTACACACTAGTTCATTTAAAAATGTATTTATATATGGCATCATCACTTTCATTTGAAAATACCGTTTCATGCACTTAGTTTTGACATTAGAGGTTCACCCTTATATTGCTTGAATAAAAATTTATTGCGCTGTCGCTGTCGGCTGACATATAACTTAAGTTACGTTAGTAGTGATATCATGATTTGAAAGTAAATACAAATTATATGATTTGCTAGATTAGGTTTAAAAAATGAATCTCATCATATTATTTTGAGATAATTTCTGTCTGTATGCAATTGAGAAACACACACAAGCATTCCTTTTGTGCGATAACTTTATTGTTACTCACCTATGAAAATCGCTCTTTTCTGTTCAAACTAATAATTGTAACTTCAAGCATTCCCTATTATGCATCCGCATGACACGTAAGTACTATACATGCATAATTAATGCAGGCCGTGTATGCTATATTATATTGATTAAAATTATTGTTCTAATGTGTGGCACCATCAAAGTAAATGTACGTATAGTTATTTTTAAAGACTAAACACGAGATTTATGGGCAGGCCCTACGAAAAAAATTGAAAAACATCAACAATAATAGCTGCAGTAGAACCTGAATGCGATATAGGTGAAAATACTGCATGATTCATTCTTAAAATTATTATTATTAAAGTTATGAAAAAAATTAAATGTCAATTCTACTAACAACGCAAAGTTAAAAACAAAAACGCAGGACAGCGTCTCTATACATGGGTAACAACATAATGAAACCGCCAAAAACTGTTCTGAACAGAACGCCCCTTTCCCTCCTGGTTCATTAAGATTAATTAAAAGTTATTGATTAATTGCTTACGTATTATTAACAGAGGAAACAAACCTAAAAATAACCACAACTCGTGCTATACATCTAAATAAGATTTGATCCCTACTCACGTCTTTCTCATGCATTGCATAATATGGTTTATTTTCCATCCACAGCAGCAGTTATATTGCATTTTTATTTTGCATTGCGTGCGATACTTTTAAAACCTTGTCTGTATAGGATAGTACGTAAAATGTTCAATCGAGTAATTCAATTTTTCCACTATTTGTTTGAAAAGTACTTGTTTTACACGTAAAGTCAAATAATAATTATTAATAATCATGGGTGATGCTACTAGTGTGTAGAATATATGTACAAAAAATTTGTTTCGAGCACTGGTTCAGTAAGTAATAATTAAGGCACTACCATAATATATGATAATTATTACTACAGATAGTATTACAGCAGTTTATACATGAATAGGGCATCCAACAACATTATTTTTTGAGATACACAACATCAACAACAACAGGTATTACAAGATTAAAAATTATTATTACCGGAGCAGTACGTGTGTGTGTGTGATTTTCTTGCGTGTAATCAATTAAGCAATTAAGACAAAACCACATTTGAGGTTAGTAATTGCATTTCTCCAAAAAAAAGTATTGCTTGTTCGTTTTTTTCTCAAAATACAGTGATATTATTAATATTTTTAATTATTTTATTAAAACTATACAGAGTACAATTAATAATGATAATATATTACTATTATTATTATTAAGTGTGATAATAAGACGCTTTCCTTGCTTTCTCTTTTGAAATTGAAAATAAGTGAGATAAATTATTATTATTGAAGAGTGTAAAATTAATTTTTATTATTATATCAGGGTGATACTTTTGAATACAACCAACCTAAAAATTAAAACAAACAAATTAAAGCAGAAGATGAGAAAAGTAGAAGAAAAAAACCGGTAAAACCACTCCGACATTATTATTAGAAAACTTTCTTTTCAAAAAGGTGACACCTTTCCCCGAGTAGTTTTTTTTCGCACTATATATTATAGAGTCGTTGTCGTTTTTATAGTATAGTGACGATATAATCATCATAATCAACTTTTTTCCCTCACACACACATTGGAACACCTAGATAAAATCCATTACTTTATTATGCATATTTTATACAAATACACACAGAGAAAGCACCACACTCTTGTTGAGAACGCATTAGTAACAACACGGCTGTGAAACGTCTCTATTTAGCTTTACTCAACATTCTTTCATTCTTTGTGCAAAAAAAAACCACTCAATAATGCTGCATAAAACGGAACAAGAAGAGACTTAGTTCTCTACTGCTTTTCACACCAAACAAACCAACTCATAAACATCAAACGTACATTTGTATCGCACACAGCCAATCTCCTACATATCCGAAAAGAGATAAAACCACACTTTTGGAGGAAATGTGAGACAGGAAGTTGTTGGTAAAATGTAGTGTAAGTATTTGTGTATATGTAATGGTAATAAAAAGGTAAATGCTGCAGCAGAGTCCCTCTCCACGCAGACCGACCACCGCACAATAGACTTGATGATTTTCACGGCATAGCTAAAGGAGAAAGTTCACTAATGAAATTGCTTACCAATTTTCCTTTTCCTTCTCTCTCTTTCTTTCTCACCGTTCTATTTTGGCAAAGTCCGTATGAGTAAGTAGTCACAATTGGTGCAGGAGTCATTGATGACGGAACTACTCTACATAGAGAAAAACTTATTCACACCAAAATTTCAGACACACAAAGAAAGGGGGAAAAAATTAGTAAGCAAAGACATGTTCATTTTCATCAGATATGAAAACTTTCATTGAGCAGAAAAGAAGTTGTATTGATGATAGGTCTGCATGGAGTTTGCTGCGGCGGTTCCTGTTTATTACGTATAAAAGAGTACAAGGTATAATAGGTTTTGTAGGAGAGGATAAATGGAGGAAAGTAAGGTTTATGGTAAAGTTATTCACAGGGATCTTTGACAGTTAGGTTTTTTGTTTAGGTACATATGCATAATACATAACAGCAACAAAATGAAAAATTACTTACGGCAAAAGATTTACTGGTTGAACAAAAAATACTACGTAATACGTACGACTGATACGGAAATAGTAATGCACTCAAACTATAAAAAAAAGTTTTTCTTTTTCTTGTATTAAGGGTAAAAGGTGGGAAAAGTGGGAAATAAGGGTTTTTACTTGGTTTGGATAGTTTTATTTATTGAGGTCAATGTATTGTTGAGTGTGAGACGTATTAGTAATATATATATAGAACTTTTGTTGGGAAATTAACAACAATCAATGAATCAATTCATATAAAAAACACAAAAAACTGGACAGATATGTATATATACGTTTAAATATATACAGTGTAAAACCTTTCTTCCCAAACAACAATACAACAACAATAAACGACAATAGCGCAATTATAAAAAACTGCATAAACAAAAAAACTACTCGGACAGAGGTGATTTTTCGATTAGTAATTTTTATTTTTTCACTCTACTTCTGGCTGGTAGCAGCATTCACTCAATGTTCAAGATAATTGCAGCTGCTATCATGTCTGTCTGAAGTATTAATACTTTCTTACAATAACAGCAAATGACCACTTAAAACTGCTCATGAAATATTTCGTCATAATGCGCCATTTCAAAGAACTAGAACTTGTGATAAGTAAAAAAATAGTGATTTCATTACCATCTACTGAAATCATTATTTTTTAAATTATTTTTCAACATGCCCTTTACGTCACAAATTTTAACGTGTGTGCTGTTCTCTGCAGACTGCAACCTAACTTTGCCAAGTTAGATGTTCCATACATATTGATATCTAATTATTGCATGTACGATTTTAGTACGCATGTTATAAATGTTTCCCAAAACTATACTTATACATACAATTTATGCATGTTTTCTACTGGTTTGGTTCGTTTCGCTTTTAAACATTATCTTTTGTATTGCATCAGCTCTATATTTGCTCAGCTTCAGCGTGACAGCGTAACGTTTAGTATTTTTTAGTTAATGTAAAAATACTGATACAAAGAAGCGTGAATATTATTAGACTGTAGTAATTACGTTTAGATTCACCTGCTAGTGTCGTGGTTGTTAGTGAAGGAGGGAAGCAGAAGGATCCGATTTAGGAAGGTAGGGATGGTGCCTCAGCCCCGTCAATCGTCGAACTCCACTCATCTTACCGACTTTTATGTAACATACCATAAAATAAAATCTCATCAGTTTAATAAACTCAAATAAAAAAAATTAATCTCCTCCTGATCACTCGCTGATCTTAAATAAATAATACATAATAAATGTATGTTTCGGACTATGTGGATTATTTTATAAATCATAAAATGCACTTGGGTCTTGAAACGCCGCGTTTGCATACTTGCTTTGCTTTACATTGATAGAACAAAAAATATTTTGTGTGATTAAATTATATTTTGCCGAGTGAAGGTGCTGTACACAGTACAGTTGAACGCAATGCAGTTGGGTTGATTTTTTATGCATAATATCGTACAAAGTTGATACGGTTTTGCTATATTGAATTTTAAATACCTTTAATAGGTTTTCATTAAGTATTTACTGTTCTTTCCTGGGGTAAACATGCTCTCCTTGAAATAAGTTTGTGAAGTCGAAGAGAGCGCTCCAGGCTTAGTATGCGAATGCTGCAACGAACCATACACCGTTTCTCCAACTTCTTCTCCCGTCGTGTGAATTTTTCCATATTTTTGTCATTCGTTGCCCCTACAATGGTGAACGTTTGACGAGCTTTCACATCCCCAAATTCTTCAGCGGTAATGTAGTTCGTTTGAAACTGGATAATTTCCCCATCCCTCAGAGTCCACTCATGTAGATCCACTTGCGGCTCTGCGTTCTTTCGTAACTTGACGAAACCAAACTTGATCATTTCTGTCCCGTTTCCGCCGTAGCCCTGAGCTCTGAAAGTAGTGACATCCTGCTTACCTGATACACACATTCTTGATCCTTCTGTGGGGGTATCTGGTATATTTATAAAGCAATGAAAAATTCATAAAGCACTTCACACTTTGAAGCTGTACAAGCAAACACACTGTATCATGACATTTTAATGCATTATCTGATAATTGGATTTTAAAATTTAACACACCATTGTTCATTGCAGGAGTACAAATTGGACAACAGTGACCTTCCACTTTTACGGGCTTGGCACACGGCATATCTTTTCTTGGTTGACATTTCAACCTACCGCAATCGATTTGTCCTCTAATGCACTCACACACCACGCATTCCATGGTGCCGAATGGGCCAATCACAGGGTGCCAAGTGGTCCCATGCATGTAAAATCTGGAGTAAAATATTCATAATTTTAATTTGTCATGTTTGGTCAAATTGAGTTTTCTATATTAATTTTCAGCAGCAGCGGATAGCATAAAAATCCATCATTGTTTGCGAAGTTGTATTTGTCAAGCACGCTTCTTCAGTAAAGTTTCTTTGTGCACCTTCCAGCTGAAATACAGTCTTCATTCTGTCTTCCTCTCTCACGTTGACTGGAATTGGAATTCCCATTACCGATCCCATGCTCCCTAAAGGATATCGTGCTTTCAGAAATGATTGTAGATTGCCCCGATGTCGGACGTTGAATTTCATCGTTAAAGCGATCCCTTGTGGATCCACGCTGATTGTTAAAGTGATCATTTCGGTTTTCTGATCGTTCGTTCTTACTCGTTGCTCTCCAAGCTAGAAATATCGTAAAAACAACAATATATTTTCCTAATCCGATAGACACAAATCTTCCTGATAAAATACTATTTATAATGCATTTTCACGATTACTTATCATTATCAACTATCGACAATAACTAACTGAACTCCCTGCTTGCCACATGGAGAAGAAAACTTTTCTCTGTCATTCAATCGATGATATTGGCACTTTCTAAAACTAAATTTTTTAACCAGAGTTTTGTAATAACTATCGTAAACGATATATACGTAATGCATGTACACAAATAAAAATATTATTATGCTATTTTTTCTTGGTATGTACATTTGTGACGCACAAAAACCTGCTTAAATAGTATGTAGGTATACGGTATAGTAAACAAAGAAAGGGCATTGGGTACGCAGAGTAATATTTTATATTTACCCTATTCTTAGCCACGTCTAGCTGGAGTCTGCATGACGTGAGGTCTGCCACTATAAAAATATAGTAAGTGGAGTGACGCCTACATACATTCGATGAGTTCGTAAACGTACTCTGAAATGGCTTAGTTGGATACTTATATTTTGTGAAGCAATAACATTTACCGAAAACCTTACATTGGAATTCATTCCGATTCCAACAAAAGGCAAACGATAACCACATAATATAGTATAGTATCCCCGTTTCCAATAGGATGTGCGGCATTCCGTCATACTTTTTTTATTTCAGTCGTAACTTCATAAAACTCATGTACAGCGCTACAGCGGTTGTATGCAGACGTTTCATAGTTTATTATAAAATTACAAACCTTCGGAAATAAGTGCGTACTCTCGGAGAACCGCTTCCAAGATTCTCATGAATTAGTTGGATGGAGAATAAACTGAAGAGGCAAAGGCATGATTATGTAGGAAGTTTTGCATGAAAATGCCGAGTAGTCCAATTGAAGAAATAAAATCTTCATAATATTCCGGCCTACCAAGATAGTGATGGGGTTAGTTAGTAGTATTCCATGATAAGGTTGGTTGGTTTGTGTGTCTGTTGCTTTAGCTAGTTGATGGTATTCATAACGGAGATCTTGTGCTCTGACATTGGATTGCCTACATTTTCTTATGTTATAAAGCCAGCTTTTGTGGACAGTTGTAAAGTTGTTATATATATGTACGCGAATTTCTCTAAAAACTGGAGGATGGTTTTCCTTGTTTTAGTTGTTCCTTTTCCTGCGTCCAAAATCATGCTAAATATTTTTTACTACCAGTTTTGACACTAGTGTGTCAAGACACCCCTGTGTATTATAACTAGTTCAAGCTTCTTAGGTTCACCCACGCAGTCCCAGTGGAATCAGACTTGCGACAGAGAGTTAGACTAATACAAGCCATGTTGTACTAGTAAAGCAAAGTGCTTATACATACATAGTTATCAAGTCCTCGACCATAATAAAATGAAAATCGATGTATAAAAGTGCTTTAATTATTGGTATTTATCATTACCCAAGTTTTATAAATGAAAATATAAGGGAAGTTTATGTTGTATCTTGCAGACCTATTAAAGCAATCGGCATATCAACTTTTAACATAGTTTTTTTGTTTATATCGAATCAGAAATTGATCATTTACATTGCAAAATTTCAGGCAGCTGGACGGACACAATACAGCAGCATCATGAACAAGCTTACTTACACTTGTTTAATAAATCAACCGCTGGTAAATCCACTTGTGTTATTGTTCGAACCGAGAGTTATGCCCTATTGCTGAAATTGGCATACCGTTGTGAAAGTTATTAGATTAAATTCATTATACTTTCTCCGGTGCTAGCATATTATGCATAGTTCACTTTGGCCCTTGTGACTCACTACAAAAATATATAGGGACATAGGTAGGTATGCTGAATGTCGATTAAAGTCATATGTATAAGTACATATATGTCTGTATTTTTCTGCAAGTTAGCTACAGCAGAGCTGATGCTGCTTACCCACATAAAATACGAATCGCCTACTTGTCGATTGCATTGGATTGAAATCAATTACAACTAACATAACGTTAACATGCAGGAAGTGTTCCCAACCATTCCTTATAAGCCGTAATCGGCTTAATCTCTTCATACTGGAGAATAAATGATGACATACAGATTTATACGAAGGTGCCTGTTTCTCTTATAATTGCGTATGAACGCATAATAGTCGAGTTTGCACTATATTATGTACCTATGCCAGTCGCTTATAATATTCTACCCATGACAAAATTGTACAAGCTTATAGGAATGTTATTCGTTTGGCAGCATCGTGAAACTTGATACACAAACAGCAGCATGCGGGGGTGGATGTTATGCATATACCTAAGTATTTTCATTCTATCGACTTTCCATATAATAGGACAGAAAAGCAATCAATCTTATAGTTGGTGTATTCTTACAGCTTGAGAATTAATGGAATGGACTGATTCACTTTCATGTGCAATGGATGCAATAAAAATGCTTTTCTGGTCCATTAAAAAACAAGTGCGCAATTCCTATTGATGTTGATCGTGATGATGACTAAAGTTTATGCAATTTCTTGTGAAGGGTATTCTTAAGGCGTAGGGAGTGAACGCACACTATACCCCATACTGAGTTTGGAGATCAACTTTTGTTATTAAAAAGACATAAACTTCAGTGGTGCTAGAGGGTAGGCATATTATGATACAATCTGGAGTTGACTGATGTAGCGCGATAGCGGTATCTGAGAGCAGCACACCGACACAAAGAGAACGACGCCCGCTCTTTCGCAGGGACTGCTTCATTTCTCTGTTGTTACTATTTTTGCAAGTATGTATTAGATATATATTCTTACGTAAGACTTCAATTTGTAAAATTGAATGGTTTATATGCGTCCAAATTAAAACTTGTTCACAAAGAAAGAAAATAATTTGGGTTGATATCAAATGAAATATTTATATGCACGCATGTACTTACATAATAATTTCACTTTGCTTATTTGCAAGATTGCCTGTCAATGATCTACTTTTAGTGCCACCATTGGTCTGTATACATACACCACAACAGTTTTTAAAGAGAATCGTCGCGAATAATGTAATGCTGCTTATACACGTGAAAGCCGTTATATTGGGATCTCGACAAAATATCCCTAGTACTTCCAATTTATAACTGCTCATATTCTTGTTTTGAATTATCTAAATCCATTCCATTTTTGCATTGTTGCTATTCTGGTGCATTTGTTCATTGTTGTGATAAGCGCTTTTAATTCGATTGAGTAGAAAGTTCTTTTGAAAAGCTATGCATACAACAATATGGGAGCTTGTATAAATATGACACATTGCTTACCTTTGTTCATTCATGCCAATAGTGTAACTTAATATGAAGTTCAATGCAAGTCGAATAAATAAATGTTGTAGAGCTAAAAAATTAGCATGGGCGATTACAAACTTGAATTGAACATATCCTTTCAAAATCAAATATTTGTCCATGAAAATTAAGGTTCGTCTAATGGTGAAAGAAACAAGAGAATTTGTGAAGGGCACATATAAGTCATACTGAAAGCATCTGTGTATGCCATAGAGAGAGAGGAACATAATTTCAATGATTTGTATATTGTATCAATGTGTTGTGTGACTTTGGTGCACTACTTCGCTGTTACATTTGCACGTGTAGCATGTTTAACTGCTGTCTCACGTGTTATACGACTATATCTTACTTTCTCCTGTCCGGCACATGCAAACCATTTTGTTTTTGGAATATCTTTTTTAGCTTATGAAACCAGATAAATTAGTTTGACGGTTGCACGAGCACGAAAAACGATTGTCATCGACATCGGCCCAGAGTATCCACCCACAACAGCTTCAACTGAATTCGACCTTGTAATACTTCTAAAATTACACTCAATTTTATCACGTAAGAACAATCTTATTGGGTTTTTACTTGCCTGTCAATCGGAATTTCATGCCATTCTGCATGTAAACGCAATATAAAAACTTAAGCTAAATTTCTGCCCTGTCTTGGTCATAATATCGAATTTTCGATATTTTTGTATCGTATACCAACCCAGAACGTAGTTGTGAATCTCAAATGTACTTACTTACACATTTCATGTATCCCGTAGAACTTTTAACACATATGCTTCAATTTCATTGTTTATACATATTAATTACCTGAACATTTTTGACAACACGTGTCAGAGTTGGGGGCAAAGCTTATGGCCGAAGAAATCAGGGATAGTTGCTGAGTATCTCCATTCGAGTTGCATTTCATTGTGGAACAGGACTTCATTTGGCATAAAACCATACCACTCTGTGGAATAAAAATAATAACAAACTTTCATCTTTTGGCACAGCAGTTGAAATTTGGAAGCCTATTTAGTGAGTATAAAGTATACACTTACTTGACATATGCACTGCATGCATTGATCCACCATAGAGATTGGTAATCCCGTAACATTTGCAGTGAAAGATTCCCCATCCTTGTATATTTTCCCTTGATGCAAGCACGAAATAAATTCAGAATTTTCGGTTACTAATTCTCCATCCTCGTCCTCCTCTTCTCCAGAGTCATTGTCAGAGGAAGTCATAATGCCTAGATTAGGATTTCCATTAGAGAATTGGCCACTTTGGGATGAATCCGAGTCTAAGCATATAATATATAATATTCACATTTAATAGAATAATTTACAACGAGTCAATAAACACGGTATTAATATTTAATACATAATATTGTTCTGACTCATGTTTGAGACAATTTGAAATTTCAGTGCCTCCTGAACTCAGACTGATCTATAGCTTTCTCTCTGATTTTAACAGATTTTTGTTTTTCCATACTGACGATACCTTTTAGGAATGCCATTTAAATTTTTTATTCCATTGGATAAACCTATACATACCTAAAAATGTGTATAGGAAAGT
>JAQIWO010001112.1:0-11068 GCA_034695405.1 Entomobrya muscorum | reverse complement strand
GATTTTGGTGTCTCTGGTCCGTGTGCGTCGATGGGGCATTTTGAGACTCCAGCACTTTTTGTGTTGGAGTGGAGAGTCGAGCAAAGCACTATGTATAGTGTAGCACACCGTTGCATGTCTTCGCTCCGCTCGACAAAGGCACGGCTCACCTAGACTCAGAAAAAGATAATTATATTTTGCTAATTTTGCAACAGTTAGTTAACTGTCTGCGACTGCGAATTTAGACTTCAAACTTGGTGAGCAGGTAGTTAAGACTATAAGGTACCTGCTCCCAAATTTTCAGAGCTCCATAGCATTACGGAGTACATTTATTTTTAAGTGCAAAATTAATTATCTTATTTAGCCTAAAATGGCATTACATGTAAACTGGCAGTAAACTAACAGAAACACACGATTTTTGTGACACTGACCATGTATCTATGATAAGTGAAAGTTGTGATCTCATAAATCGATGAGTTTTCATTTTAAAATCGCGACGGGTCAGTTTGAAGAATTACGTCACTTGTGGTGCATAATATATAATGATGGTCATCAACCTTTACATGGGCTGTTGATGAGAAAAGCTGCAATAACTGTTGATAAATCTCTGGGATGGGTTCTTGTTTTACTCAGTTTGCAGCTGCTCAATGAACCCCATATTTATAAGTTTACATGTATTGGTGCACATTGAGACTCACGACAAATATGGTTTATTCGGTACCTAATGTTCTAGGTATTTTAAATTAGGTTTAATAAATAGAGTAAAAAGCGTAGCAGAAACGGTAGTTTTTTCCTAAGCATATTATTCCAGACACGTTTGTATCCCAGGGATCCATACGAAAATCCACGATGACGAATATTATTGATATGCATTATATCACCTCCATCAAAAATAAATACTCCATTTATTAAATTGGTAACATGTATAAAGTTGTTAAGCAGGAAGCTGGAAGTAAACCAATTATGTAATATGGAAACAAAAGCGTATTACTTGTTAAATTATTACTTATTAATTTTTTTTAGGATTCTTGAATGTTCGGAACAAAGTGTTTGTGACCCCACCTCAGAAAGCATACCACAGTTCATGTTTGCTATCGCCTTTCGTTCTCCGCATCTCTCCTGCGGCATAAAATTTATTGCCCTGCGACATATTCAACTTGGGATACTGCGATACTTTCAATTTTATTGGCATGACATCTTGCAGAAGTCATCCCTCATCTGGATCGTTGAGTTAAATTCGCCATACTTTCCATCTTCAACCCGCAAAATGTACACTTTGATATTCCCATCGGATAGCAGTTCTAAAAGAAGGTGTCAATGTGGATGGAAACTATTGAATGGTAAATTGAAGAAAGTTAGGGAGGGGAACCCTGTTGAACTTGTCGTTGTTGTGAGAACGGGAATGGGTGTGTTGGTTGCTGGTGCGAGGGAATAGTCCTGTCGTTACCCGTTCTTAGAGAGAAAATTGCTGCATTTTTATTGGTTGATTGATTTTGTGCAAACCGTTGGTCCGAATTGAGT
This sequence comes from Entomobrya muscorum, assembly GCA_034695405.1. NCBI lineage: Eukaryota > Metazoa > Arthropoda > Collembola > Entomobryomorpha > Entomobryidae > Entomobrya > Entomobrya muscorum. The sequence goes on along the minus strand of JAQIWO010001112.1, from coordinate 9,568 downwards.
TATAATCCGTTAAAAAATCTGCTTTTCCTTTTATGGTTTTTGATGGCGGTGATGAGTATACCTGTTCTAATTTTTTTTTGAAGTTTTTTTAAGGCGATATTTTGTCTGGCAAGAAGCGGCCAACAGCGCCATTCAGGAAGCAGGCAGATTATAAATTTTCAATTCTGGATAACTGCTTGAGATATTTAAAACAAAAAATGATTAAATTAAGTTTGAGAATTGCGTTATTGAATAATTTCTGCCGATTTTTTTCGCTGTAATTAACATCTATAACTTTTAGGCGCACAGAGGAATCTTGCTCCATAGCGGTAGATTCTTCCTGGTAGAATGTTTCGAACGCTCCTGATAACTTGCAACTTTAAAAAAATACGCGTGAATTACTTAAATTGATTTTAATATTTTCAAGCTGAATTTGTGAGTAGAAAATAGATGAGTATCTGCATTAGGAATCAAAATATTAAATTTTCAATTATTTAAAAATCCCAACAATCATTTCCAGAAATCTTTAAAAAATTACAAATTTCAAATTTCTATCAACAAAAAGATGCTTTTCAATTACATAACTAGTAATCTTTAGTATGATTTTACGAGTCTTAAGAATTACAACGCAATCCTTCGTTCCTTAAATATTCATCTTACACACCAATTTTAAACTTAAATTACAAATGGTTAATTGTTTTGTAACCTCTTGTGATTGCTTACCTACAGTAATATTCGAAACATTTAACGAGAAAAAGAGCGTTTATACATATTTAAAAGGAAACGTATAAACTAGATCAACGATCACCAATTGTGGTTTCCCAGAACGTATGATGAGAGTCACGCACATTTTTGGCAGTGGAGCACCGTGCCAGATGCTTGTCCAGTAGATCCCCCATTGTATTCTTATCGCATACAAATATTATTGGTTTTTTTAAATTAGCAATTCTTGAGTGTTGAGTTGAGTAGTTGTTCAAACCTTGCCATTTTTTTGCCTTTTGATAAACTTTAGTAGTATATGATTTAGTAACTCTTTACACGGAAAATTTTATTTATGCGGACCACAAAGAATAATATGTAGAAGCTGTGAGCATAAATAAAACAACAATTACAATAATGAGCCGTATATATCTAATATATTACGTTTCCTGCGCGTTTGGCGAAGATTTTGATTAACATTTGGAAAATATACATAGGTAAGCTTGTCATCTTCACTAAATTAGCCATCTTTATCGCTTCGAGCTAAATATATCCCAGTTTACCAAACAGTAAAGTTCTTGCTTTTAATTTTTTAATTGGTATTTTTAGGTGCGTGCTGATGCTGAGCCCCTTTATTTTTGTTTGCCTACTATCAAATCAATTGTTTTATTTTATATGAAGTAACGATGGGAACCTATAAGCACGTTTACAGAATTACATAAAATGGTCAAAAACATTTTACGCCATAGATTCCGGATAAATGTACTGGCTAATAGAACACGAAAGATTCATTAATTTTGTAGCATTATTTTAAATTAGATGTACTATAGTAAATGACTATACTTTATATTGATCATACCAAACAACAGAACATTTTTCAAATCGAATCTGTTGGGTTACGCGGTTTTAATAAGCAGAGAGAATGTTTTAAATGCTACTTTATATATGCATTATTTACAAAACGACCTAACTACTTAATAACTTTTTTAAATTCTAAAGTACAGGCACGCAACCACGATCTGAAACAAAGGGGTACAATCTAGCAAAATTCATATATTGGAAAGCAAATTTGTAAAAAATGGCTTTCCAGTTATAGAATCAATATTGGTTCTTAAAGCCCCGCACGAAAAAATAAATGTATTTTTTCGATTTCTATTTCTAATTAAAATATTATAGTTTGTTTAATGGTAGTGGGTATGTTTCCTCATTTAAATGTATCGAAAAATTTCAAAACTCCTGTGTAATTTATAAACTCTTTAATGTTACAAGAGCTAGGCTTAAATTTAAAAACTGTTGCAGTTGATTTAAGGATTTCATTTCAAAGTAGGCTAATCCATATCATTCTTGTTCAAAAACTTTCATTGTAATGCCTTTAAGACTTCAAATCAGGAAATAAATTTTTTCTCAAGCTTTGGTTTATTTTTTTTTTAAATCAAAATAACTTTATTCTATATTGTTTATTTCTACAATGAAATAGCAGTTAGATATACCTTGAAGCAAAACAGTCGAATATAAATTCCTTTCGCGGCAACTAAAGAGTACGTATTTTTATAAATCACGCGCAAGTAAACAAGTATCCGAATTTGTTTTACGCTTTATTTTAATTTCAACCTTGATCCACACTTTTAGGCAAATTCTAGCATGGGAAGAAATATACCTAGGTTCGGAAAATACTGTTTTGCTTACAATATATTTTTGAGTTTTAAGTGATATCGAATCTTTTTTAAAAAATTAAATCTTAAAAATCATATATTTTATAGGATCATCAAATATTTTTTAAGCAGGAATAATATTTTTTGATAAAAAAAAACCTGGAATTAATTTTTTAAATGTCTTCATGTTTTCTACATTCACAGAAAACCAAACAAGTTTTTCTTATGTAGCGCCCCTAGAGAAGTATTCATACTTCATATAAAATGCAAACAATAGTGACTGCTTAACTTTGAGTTAAATGAATATTTAATTGCTTTAACCAATAAAGCTGCATTTAACATCCAATTACACCCTCATTTATACGCAATTACCTTTTATGCACAAACTAGTTTTAACTGTAACACCAATTTAAAAGGCATCTCAACGTAAAACTGTCAATAAATACATGATTTTTCATAAATAATTTATAAATTCTACAGATTCAGCAAAAATCTGGGGGTGCAGTCAATTATTTAGGGGGTACAGGGAAATATCAGGGGGTATATTTTGAACCCCCTTGTCCTATGGTAGTTGCGCGCCTGCTAAAGTACATACTGTAAGCATACTATTTATTGTTTCCCGTATTCAAAATCAAAAAATAAATTTCCAATAATTAATAATATTCCACTATCATTTTCATAAATCTAAGTATTCTTAGCCAAACTACAAGCTTTTCAAAAACTCAACTTGTCGTCTTCCGCTAAATTTTACCGGCCCAAAAAATTAAATCTGAAGCCTAAATTTTCCATGCAGGTAACTCACGCATCCATTTTAAATACAAGATCGCATTTAATGCTTGTCTAAAATTGCAACTTAATATAATACATGACCTGTTCACGTCTGCGTATTTTCCTAAATTAGAGATGCATGCTTCGATTCGTTGAAGAATTAAAGATGCATTTTAAGGCAGAAAATAAAAGCGTTTTACATTTTAAGATTTGCTGTTGTAACCTACTTATTGTGATTGTTTCCCTACAAAATACATATTAAGAGTTAGGGAGACGATCCTGCTTCAGGTTTGGATATTATTTTTGGAAGTGACAACGGGGTGCAAGGAGCCGGTAGGGGAATTGTAGTTTGTTGTGATGAAACTGTCATGAGAAAGAGAATGGTAACATATGTCTGAATAATTTATAGGCAAACTGTTTATGATGGGTTTTAATGAACTATGAAAATTATAACCATAGTACAGTTGTTAACTGAATAAAATACCATGAACATTTGTATTTGGATGGATGTTTACGCTGACTTCATTTATTTATCAATTCCTGGATGATGCAGCCCTCTTTTTTGAATAAAAACTTATTTAGTATTCTTCTCCGTCTAAACAATTTCTGCGTTTATTTTTCTTCGCCCTGAACCTGGGTCGTCACCACCTTCTAATTTGAGTTCATGCTAGTTTGGCGGTGTGCAAGACATACATAAAGCAATAAGTAAGTAGCTCTTGTCTTGAGATAGATCATCGGATGATACTCTATTCTGCTAGTCAACGGTGCCAAACGGTACATCTGATCGACAAGATAGTCTACATCATATAAAATAATTACATTTATTTCATACACTAATGTGTTTTTATGTTTTTATCCAACTATTCAAAGGCCAGACGAGCTCGGATACTCTTCATCCACCTGTTCAATTTTTTCCATTAAAATGTTCACTTCCGCTGCGAAAGAGGTAACTGCAGAAATCTGCACAACGACATAAACGAACGAAATAATTTTTGCAGATTGAAAGAAACCCGTTTATTCGATCTGTAAATACTTAATAGGTATCTAGCCACTGAAATATGTATCGGCAATGTCATTTATATTTAATTCTATATCATTTTAAAAGTCCGTTTTTCGTTGGATCCAATGCATAAAACTTGCTAACATTCTCCATAGTAGAATCAGAAAAGCTCATGACAAGTTCACAACTTTCTTTCGTCCCAAATATCTACTTCAAATTTCCCAACGCAACTTTTCCCTTGAAATACAATCTGTATTCCTGCATCTGAATACGGAACTTTTATTTCCTCTGTGATTATGAACATTTGCGATGATTGCTTGCGGAAATACCGAGAATCGCTTTTGTTTTAGCAAATTGTTTAATGCTTTCATTAGGGAGAATGTTTGTGTTGCTTGCATATATGGCTAGAAACACACTGCCGGCGGAACTCATACGCTCCGGTTGGCTCCGCTAAGCTCAATGAGTCGTCTGAGACATAGTGACCGGCGTACAAAATTGGAGCGGAGCGTATACAATGCGCTGCGTAAAAAATACGCCCGACTCATAGCGGAGACACACTACATGCCTATTTTATCCGCAGCGCTTAAAAATATATCGCTGACTCCTCTTTTCCAGAGTTGGATCATTCCAACTTTCAGAGCGCATCCACTGTTGTAACTCCCATTTCACTTCACTCTCACAATTAAAGGATAATCACTTAAGAATACAAGATATCCACGGAATAGCTGTCTCCCCGGGTAGCGGTCCACATTTCTTTCACATTTTTTTCTAAGGCGTTTAACCAATTTTCTAAAATTCTTCCAAAATTCTAAAAATCAACATGTAGTACTGATCTACTGTTAAAAATAACCTTTTCAAAATTAACAACATGATTTGGTAAATGATGATGACGATAATGATGATTTACTAAATCGATGACTTTTTTAATGTATGAGGCAATGTTTAACATTCACATTTAGAGAAAAAACAAAACGAGTCAGATTAATTGTAAGCAATATTTATTCCATAGAAAATCATACAATTTCTGTTTTGCTGGTACTTTGTCTCTCCGAATTTGAACAAAATAGATTGGGAGATAAAATTGTAACTCATTTTGCGTAGCTTGTTATTACTAAACTTTTGCTTTGTGCAGCCATTTGTCATTTAAAAACAAAGCAACACAGCATGCCATAAACAATGAGTTTTTTCTCAAGTTTTAAAATGAATAAAAAAGTATGCAAAAGGGTATAAGAGGGAGTAGCCACAAACAACAGATCATGACATCTTCAATCATCTATCAACATCAAGTCATAAGAAAGGCAAATCGGAACTAAGCTTTGGTTTAGCACATACAATTAATACCAGGATTTAAAAGTCCACCAGATCATCGCATCACTAATTTCTTAGTTCATAGTTAAATCTTTTGCATTCAATTCTTGAATTTATTGGAATCTACGTATGACATTTATACCTAATGTAGAAAACAATTTACAATGGTGTCGCACTAATCACAACCCATTCTCTTGTCTACATTTTATTCTAATATACTAGTTTTCAAACTGAGGTGGTAAAACGTTTTTCCCAACGGCTATCATCCGATTGACGAAAATCTACCTTAAGGATAACCGGATTAAATCGATTACCGAGAAAACTCGAACAATGGTATAAGTTTTATAAAACAAAACACACAGCCAAATCAAAAGTGACTGATCTATTTTAGTATCGGCAAAAACACAACTTTCATACGATTCAAGGACATGCAAAAAGATACAATAAGAAAGTAGCTGAATCCGAGAATGATAAAGATTAGTTTTGCTTAAAATATGCGAAGAGTCATGCCCTTACATTTTTCATAGTTAGGGAAGGTTTCTTATTTTGAATGTTGAGAAGATTAATCAGTGATATTTCAGGAATGCGTACCTAATTTCTACACATTTTCCTGGAAATCGAATTCAACTGCTGACTTCATTGTGTGGCTTGAAGCTTCTGTCATTATGCTCGTTTTCAAATTTAGATTAAAATAACGGCGTGAAAATACCAAAACCTAAAGTTTTAAATGGTTACTCTCATTGTTTTATTTCTCAATTGATTTCTAATAATTAATTATGAAGAATATATATATGATGAGTGCAGTACTATATTATAATATTGAATATAAAATGGTGTTTCAAGGGTCATTTTGAAGTATTTTTAATGGCTTATCAACGGGAAATAAAAACTACATTTCATGCTTGTTTCGAAGACGCAAAAGCTTCTATCTACCTGTCTGTTCATGATATTTCCCATTATACTTTTAGAAATAGCTTTCAAGATTTTTCTCAAGATGTTTTAATTACTGGGAGTGAAGGTAGTAGATTATAAATATCACACCTTCATTTTAAAGGACTTTAAATGCTTTGCTCTACATGAAATTACGTTACAACTATTGACTAAATTGACTTACTTGTGCTGTAGGCATTTCCTAATATGTTGAACGAATAAAAATCATATCCTGTCTATTTAGACCTCAAGACAAATATCAAATCAAGCCAGAAACCTAGTAGAGATGTTGCAAATTGCTTCTAAAAAGTTAATTTGCCTCCAATCTCTCTCTCTTTGTGCGCGCTTGTTTGCTTACGGACGTGTGCTGTTTTAAGGATTGTATACTTAAGAATAGTAATTGTTTGTTTTACAGAAAAATGAATATCCCATCTTAAACGACGAAGAACGGCAATTCTGACAGTGGTAGTGAGTACTCTCAACTCATTACACACCTACCTTGTAAGCTGCTGGTGCTCTCTGCTACTGATTGGCTTGGAAAGAAACGAGAGAAATTAATTTTCTTACCCCATCTTGATGATGCAATATCACAACAAAGTAAATTCATTTCACCTCTTCCTTTAGTTCTGTTCATATGTTTGGTGACCTGAATTATTACTAAAACTTAAAAAAACCTGTTGTGATTATTTCCGTAGAAAATTGCTGCGCTGCGAAATGATTGATTACAAAAATCAAAACGATTATATATCTTTGTGGGGAATAGACAATAATAGAATAGGTTGCAACTTTTGTGAAACTGACTTATGCAACTATATTACTTATTAGTTCATTTGAAAACCACTAAATATCAGAAACGATAATTTTGGAAGAAGTGACAATAGCAATAGCAGTGAGGATGAAGCTGCTATTAAAACTGCAAATTCTTATGAGTAGTATGTATATGATGAGTAGCTCATAAGTTCACCGTAAAATGTATTTTTTGAAGCAAGATTAATATTTTAGCTTTCTTTTTACATTTTTAAACTATTACTTTAATTTCGTATGCAAATTTTTGCTTCAAGTAACACGAAACCGATATGAGAGAAAATAAAATTGTATAACTTTGATGCTACTTATAGGAAGCTTTAGAGTAAATTCAATCACTCCAGCAACAGATACCTGTCTCTTTTTATTGCCAGTACTGAACACGAAAGATAATAAAAATCGATTCATCTGGTACAGTGACAATGTCACGTTATTGCAATGAATGTGCCTTTGCAAAGCATATTATAATGTACAAAAAAATGTTTTGTGACAATTTCGCTTGCAGATTATCAGTTTTTGAGACAATAATAATTTATTCATCATGCTTGATACCTGAAACATTGGAAAACCCTGAAAATTTATCAATATAGAAATACCGCCCCCCCCCAAACAATCCACCACGTTATACTTCTGGTTCTGCCGACTCCATCTGGGTATTATTTCTACACACCATAAACCTCTGTCAAATTGGAGGTGAGATTTGAAAATATTCTAGCTAACATGAGAATAAATAAAGACGAATTTTTGTCACAACCAGGACTCCCTTCTCTTCATCAAACGAGATTCAAAGTCCAGTTTCAGCGTCTTTCACGGATGGAAAAACGGTTCCTTTTTTCTGGTGCTGTACCTACAACCAAAATATCGTTATGTTAGCTCTGGAGAGTGAGTCCCGTAATATAATAAGGGAACAGTTCGTGATAAATGTTTTTTTTTCAAGTTTAATGTTTGTGAAAATATAAAAATCGAAGCAAAATTATTGGTAGCCGGTCAAACATACTTTCTTTGAACTTACTTTCCGGTTTAAATTGTGTGCCTTCTTGTCTATAATTTTCATCAGTTTCCTAATTTAGTAGATCTTTGGGAACTCAAGAAACAAACGCTTCTTGATACATCAAATTGTGCCCCTTGGAGGAGAGCTGGTGGCATTTATGCGATAGGTGGCTTAATCGGCAGGACTTTTTGGTAACTCTGGAGCATCATATCCGAATGGAATATTTAGTGAACGAATAAATTTAGTTTACCGTTGAAATTTATGAGTAAATTAATTGCTTAAAAAATGGTATAACTTTATTTTGGTAATTTATGGACAATATTTATCCGCCTTTCTTTGTAAACTATTAGCAATTTTTGCCTACTTCTAAGTCCATAAATGTTACGCAGTCACTTTACGTTAACGAATGTTAATGGAAGCCGTAAAAATATGTAACTCAAATGCGAACTAACTTTGACACTTAGAATCATCTTTTTCTGATAGCTGACAATGACAATAAAGAAAAAATGAAGTTCACGCCTTCCTAATTTGATTCACCTTCACTGACAAATATTTTACACAGACCTCAACCCTTTAGAAGAACCTAATTGTAAATGTCACTCCAAACTTCACTTTCAAAGAATCTCATTCTCGAGTGAAGCGAAGCTATATAAAAAAATCCTATTGGCCACACTGATGAAATCAAAATGGGTCTCGTTACTAGAGAAAGTTCATCTTGCATAGTACAAAAATGCATTTAGTGAAAACGGAAACTCATTAAAACATGTCAAACGTGATTTCATGTTGCGTGTTATCCCTATTTTATATATAGCGGGGTTCATTTTCCAGCAATTATATATGAGCGAAATGCGAAGAAGTTCCGAGTCATATTTCTGGTTTTAAAAAACATTTAAATTCTTTTACAAGTTCTAGGTATTTTATACCACGCTGTAAATTGCACAGTGCATTTTTTTGTAAATGAAATTTATGGTTTTTTTTTGTAAACTGTATATGCATACATCAGTGTAACACCTTTGAAAATATGGATTACAACTAATGCTATATTTTAATGTGCTTCTTACTCATTGTCAGTTTTCATTCGTACGAAGAAACCATTTCTTCTCAGTTTACAAATATTTGCACTTGCACTTTGAGGCTCAAAAATAAAAGAAATAGTTTACTAGACATCAATAATTGTTGTATTTCATGTCCTTCCAATAGAAATTTCTAAAATTGTTGATTTATACCCCTATAACGTTAGAGGTGATTCATTGAGTAGGTTAAAGTGAATGATTCAAGTGATTCCAATAAATACATCGCAAGGAGAGTGAGGTAATATATTATTGACCAAATCCATACTTGCAAGGAAAGGCTTCTTCATCAACATATTTTGTATTCTTTAAAGCTAGCAAACTCATTGCCAAGATTGCACAGTCACTATCAATATACAATGGTTTA
>JAQIWO010001111.1:0-11072 GCA_034695405.1 Entomobrya muscorum | reverse complement strand
GCCCGACGTGCCTGGGCTCTGCCATATCGAATAATTCTGAGAGCGAGTCACGTGGGGCAACGTGGGTATTATTTTTTTCGGCGCAAAATCTGGTGACCAATCGCAGCTCGGTATTCATTTATGAATAATATGTTCTAGGCTGTGACAGCTTAAATTTAGGACGAGTGTAATCCGTCACATCCATCTATTATTCTTCATGGTTATTATTGATACTCAACAACGATACTGTCGTCTTAGTTATAAATCTTTAAAACTCTTAAATTTAATTAATATAATTACCTATAACAAAAATCGATACTTTCTGTCAAAAAATTAATAATTAATCAGAAGTTTTTGAACACTACAAATAATATTGTAAAGTAGCTGGTGAACTTGAATGTAACATTTATAATAAGTCATATTTTTTAAACTTGAGAACAATCTATGGAATTCCATTGATGAGCTACATTTAACCGGTATAAACGGCAAATTTTCAAAGAGTGGTTTGAATCGCAGGGTAACTCTTTTTATCCTTAAAAAGATTTTTTCAGCCCTAAAATCTGGAAACTTTTATTAAAAGTTTCCACTTTCCAAATGTTGGTTAAGTAATGCACAAAAATTTCAAGTAACACAATTCCTGAAGATTCAAACATCTTGAGAAAAGTAAATTTGATAGTCTGAACTTATCGTGAGTAGATCACTTACATTTTCAAGTCGCCAGCTTCACGGTGGCATAATTGCCTCACTGGCTATTTTACTTTCGTACAGAGACAATGCATAAAACGTTTTAGTCGAAATGTCAATAAACTTGCTTGTGCTTTCGATTTTCAGATTTAAACGTTTTATATTTAGAACAAAAGGAGATGGAAATAATATTTAAATAGTAGTAGCGTAAGCGGTCATTCAAATTCGAAAGTTCATTGCACCACGCGTAAACTAACAGATTAATAAAAAAAACGCAATATGAACATATGTAGATCGTCAACTCACTTATTGTTGTTAGTGATTTTGTTTGTCAGCATCTACATCCGACCAGTGAACCATGGAATCTACTTTACGGTGGACCTGATGACAAGCTGAGATATTTTTAAAACGACTTTGAACATTTTTAAATCGTAAAACGTGCCAAACAAAAAATTAACTGACACCTTGCTTGAAAAAAGTACGTATTCCATCATTTACTTAATCTACGAATTTTTTTACACTTTCAACTAGACCAATAAGAGAAGCTATTCGGTAGGCATCAAAGCAAAAAGGGAAGGAATAAAACCAAAAAATTACGATCAAAGGGTCATCTTCTGTATAAAAATCCCATGTTACTTTTGTACGTTGGAGATCAAATGGAAACCGGTTGTTGGATGTCACAAAAGATGAAAAATCCTTTATTAGCTTAATAAGTTTCACACAACGCATATTCTAGTGCTCTCACACAACGACATACTTCTAGCTGGTGCACTTGGCTAATTTATATTTATACGGTATTCCGCATCAAACAGAAGTATGTACACGTATTTTGGATTTATTTTTTTACTAAATGGTCCTTCACATTCAAAATACAATCTAAATAAATTTAACACTGGCTAAAATATTAATAAAATGACTATTCGCCTTTTTTATTGGTAAATGTCAGCATATTATAAATGCATATTTTTTACACGTATAATACCATTAGCACCAGTACCAGTAGCTAAATTGCAACCTGAAGCTTTTTAAAAACGCATATGTCCTCAATTACACATTGTTATTCCAAGATACTTATCATTAGCTCAAATATGCTACAAAATTAACCTATCTTATTGCCACCATCACGTTGTTCGATCAATCAAATTCTCCACTAAGAAGCTTTTGGACCCCGTTAACCTTCGTACCATAATTTTTCAGATAAACAAACGATAATGGCGTTCAGATTTTGATTGTTTTAAAAATAAAAATAAATAAAAATCTTTCTACCTGTCCTGTGCGTAATGACAATTCACAGCGTTGACTAGCGTTAAATAAATGTTATTAAATAGACAGAAATTATAAAATTTAAAGTATAAATTTCTTCACTATAGTAAATTGTTAATGACGTATTTTTGGACAGAATGATACCACACTGCATAAGCAAGTTTACTTGCACCATTCATAAATGTGGTAGATATTTTTTAAACCTAAACATACATGTTTTTGTAAACTTACAAACTCCACCCACAAAGATCATGCAAAATTCAATTTATGAGCTCCAATTCGCCGCTATAAATGGTAAATGGTAAATGGTCAGAAGAAAGTAAGGGAGAGCAACGTTCGGAAATTAATTGCCAATTGAGACCAGTTGCCGTAAGGAAGGACAGTTTCAAGCTTGTTGGGATCCGCTTTGAATGTGTGGGTTGCTTGCAAAAAGTGCCAGTAATTTGGAGAGAAAGAATCAACATTGTTACTGTCGTGCTTTATGAATCTTCCTTTTCCATCATTCCCGTTTTAAAGAAGTTAAAAACAATCATGATATTATTTTTAATCAATAAAATCAGTGTATGCTCCTCATATCTGTAATAAGTTTTTATTGCGTGGTTTGGGTTAAAATCATACTAACTAAGTTCATGATTCAAGGAACCCATCAAATCCTTGCAGTAATTATGCAGAAAATAAAAAGCTTTCCATAAAAAGTTATTTTCGCTCACAGAAAATAATACAATCCATTTGTGAATATTTTTTTTTGCTTCTTTACTGCAGACATTTGACTGTATATTGTATGTGGCTTCAGTGTTCCCCTGTCACCTCCAATTTAACGCATTTTCTTTTTTAATAGCTCTGGAATATTCTACGATTCGTTTGCGTATCTCACATTCTGCTCATGGTCTAAACTATGTTACATCACTGATCAGCTCCAAGTGGTGCATAAAAACAGTTTATTATCTTCTACTTCCCTGGGTATGTATTTCTTCTGACAAATTTTTATTGGCATTGAAGCTTGTTTTGACTAGGAAGTAGGCGTGTAATTATTGTTGCAGCCACTTCACATACATATCATATTTTGGCAATAAAAGTTCACTACTACACGTTAAAAATATGTGACGCTTTCAATCTTACCTGTTGGTATGTTTCTTTTTGTAAGCAGGACATGTAACATTGTGTTTAACATCCACATTAAAATAGTTGGATGTTTATGATGTAAAGAATAAAAAAATATTACCAACTTGCCTATACTAAAATAGTTATAGTGTGAATTATCGAATCCAATTGAATACGTAAAATCGTAAAGAAAATATTGTTATACCATAAGTTTACGCATATACATGTTATATATATTGGTAATTATTATACATACAAGGTAACCCTGTATCTATAGTCAGTAAGCTTACACAATAAATATTATGCACTTTTGAACCATCATATACAAATGACATTGTTGTTGAACGTTGAATCTACCTACAATTGAGCTATGACTGAAAATTAGGTTTTTTTCTAATTCTATTACTAATCATTGGCACCATTACGTTTCAATATGCATACTAATATATGACAATATTTTAGAGTAATTTTGTGTTGAATTGTATTGCATTCCATCATAAATCTTCATTTGAGTAAATTTCATTCATTTCATTTATGTGAGCAGATACAAGATTTAAGCTGTTGTAAGGTTCAATGTCACGTATTCTAGGACTCGGCATGATACAAGCCTCTTGAATCCTAACTGCTGTCAGAGTCTAATGCTTCGTGAAACATTTACTGACTCTAAATTAATTCCACCGAGCAGGTAATATGATTACAAACCATACCACGAGTAGTTAACGTTAGTAAGCCCTTTTTGGCAATGATAAATTGTCAATTGATGAAAAGTTTAATTGAAATTAATATTATTAATTTAAAAGTAATCCCTTTGAAATTTTTAGTTAAAAGTGGGGCCGGCTTATCTGTAGGCAATCCATTTATTGTTCATTAACTAATATCGCGACAATAAAAAGCGATATTGAGAAGAAAGATAAATAAATCATTTCTTCTCGCCTTGAATTTTTCATTAAATAAAACATATTTGGGAAACATTTAAAAATTGAATTCTTAAATTGAACTTAAAGTTTCAGTAAAAAATATCGCATTAGCTAATTCAAAAATAAAAAAAATAATTGAAGGGTTAAAATATAAAATGGCACCAGCACAGAGATAAAATATTTATGTCTGAACGATAATATATATGAGCTTGCATACAACTCAAAAGAAATTTAGGTATACGTGGTAAAGCTATTTAGATTCAAATTGATAAATTTGTGCAACTGCAACAGCTCTCTGGATATCCTTAAGTGTTAAGGCGAGAAAGTGGTGGATACATCCTGATCATATGATGTGACAATACTGACGATGATAGCCTATATGAGCTGGGATCTCTATGAGATCATTTCTTAACTGCAAACTTGTGAGTGGAAGTTTTAACGTGTGGAGTTTACTTGGATGTCGGGATGGAATGAGGGAATCGGCTAAAGGGTCAGTTAGACTGATTAACTTCAGGCGATCAATTTTCACATGAGCAAAAGCGCAATAAGTTTCAGTGCTTTCGATTTGAAGATTTAGAGGCGTTTATTTTTAGAACGGACAGAGGAGCCGATATGCAGCAGCAGCTCAAGTGGATTAAATGTATGTGAACTGGGTGAAGGTAAATATGCATTGCATTACTTGTAAAACTTTAACAAATTATTTAAAAACTGTATTAGTAACCATGCAAACCGACATCTCACTTGTGTTGCTTTCACTACTCAAACCAACTTCCAACTAGCAGTGCCATGCCATCCGGTTGAACGCTGGTCTTCACAAATTTAAATAATTTTTGAATGGCGTTGAAAATTTTTAATAGTAAGCGACGGGCCAATTCTAAATAAAATGCAGCATTCGTGCTTGATAACAGAAAATACATACTCAATCAGTAACGCATTGTATGTGGGTCTAGGCCCAATACCCCCGTCCTTCTTACCCCCGACTTTCTTGAACCCCCATGACTGTTTACCTCCATGATTTCTTGCCCCCATGACAGTTTACCTCCATGACAAATAGTCATGTCAGTCAGCAAGGAAATGGGGGTAATGATGTCAGGGGGTAACAAGTATTGCGTGTAAAGGTTGCAAGGGTGTAAAAAGTCTGGGGATTAAAAGTCATGGGGGTAAGAAGTCGTGGAGGTAAACAGTCATGGCGGCTTCGAGGGCGTCGGGGGTAAGAAGGATGGGGGGTATTTGGCCGGTAACGATTTTAAGGCACAATATTTTACCTCAATACGCACAAAATTTTAACGGTTTTAATTAGTAATTTTTTAATGCGCCTTATTTTTGCATAAAGTAGTTTTTTATGTGAAGTGAGGTTTTAGCAAATGTACGTAGGATTTTTTGAAAGCACTTATACTTTGATATATGTTTTACTTAATGATGTACATTGTTAAAATAAAAAAAATTGTGTGTTATTGTTACTTTCTGGGGCAGTGCTCAGTTACGATTTACTTATGCGCAAGACCAGAACAATAAGTATCTAAAATGTCAGGCAGCAATAAATAGACGCACTTTGATATCACAAAGGCAGGCTTCGATTCAAATGTATTTAGAGGCCGTTATTAGACTGTGACGTTGACTTAACGAAGGCGTTTTGAAAGTGATTCAATTGATATGCCAAAAGGCAAACTAAAGGCCAAATGGCGAATTTGAAGTAAAATGAAACTACAACAAATGTGTACTACTATGACGCTGTGTGATGATGTTGGACCAGATTATGTATGCACTTGTTTAGAGTTCAAACAAAACCACAATGCGTGCATACATGGTGCACAATATTAGTTTACATATTAAATTAAACACGACAAAATTTAATGCAGCTTATGATTGGCGTAAAAAAGTTGGTTCAAAGTTTATTTTTGAATTGTAGCCTACCATTGTATTTTCTAACAGAGTCTATTTAACGCTGCCTGACATTTTAGATTTTTGCCCGAGAAAAGAACGTAATAAGCGTGTTTCTTGAAAATTTCTGAAAAAATACCTAGAACCAAAAATATACTATTTGTTTTGGTTTTTTTGCAAATTGGCTAAACCCTCTCTAATGCAGAAATTAAATTCTTAAGTGTAACACTGTAACCTCTATTTCTCTTATCTCTTAATTGAAATATTTCGCGTTAGTCCTTCGCTCTCCTGATATCTGTCTTAAGTAAGAGTCTTTACATATATGAATTTTATATTTTTGGCATTAAAATAATTTTAATAATAAAATAATTAAATAGACAGTTCGTTTTCTGGCAATCCACATGTATTATTATAAAATAAATAACAAATAGTGGTCAAGGTATACTAAAACGGAATGCAACAAAAAACGCCACAAAAAAAAACAGTTCAATTTTTCAAAATTATACCTACAAAGATAATATCTAATTGTATACCAATGTAGTTTACACCTTAATGAACAGCATATAAATGACACAATCATTGTATTACTCGTATCCCACTCGCATATGGAATTTGTTACAGTCCCTGTTGTATGGAGAAATTCTTGTGTGGTTTATTTATTTTCCCTTATTTTCCCACCAAATCCCGGGTCCTGGTGAACCAAAAAAATTCAGAACCTCTCAAACCCTTGGCAATATGTTTTTCATACATGGTTTGCCGAGAAATTCCTGAAAAGCAAAAAAATAAAGACTTTTGTCTTACGGATCCCTGGTAAAAATATTTGTTATCCCTGATGACCAAATAACGAGAAATATAATCCATGGTAAAGAAATTTTAAGGAATTTGCCTGACCGATCCCTGGTAAGGAGATAATAATCCCTGGCGCACAAAACAAAGTTTCCTCCATGATCTCTGATTGGGAAATTCGGATTCCTGATTTAACTGTAGCACTGCCACTGTGCTATGTCAGAAGTTGTATGTCCGATTTATACGATAGCCTTTATCGAAATTCCAACCATGTAATTACGCCAGCTGAAGATAATACATATAATGCGCTTTACGTATTACCTACCTTTCCAAATTGCAGGCATCATAAGTCCAGAATTTTAGTGGTTTGCCGGACCCATGAACCTACTTTCCTCCTGCTTTGCACTTTAGCATGCTCCAAACCATCAAAGAACAATGTAGAAACATTTTAGTAGATTCATAACATTACTTAGCTTAATACAGTCAATTGCAACCCAGACTTTCCCTGCTTCCAAAAGTTTGGAGCAATCTCAACTGCAAATATCATCATCAGATGTGTTGTAAGGAAGATCTATTTCGAAATAAAGGTGACCATATCAGCATGGATCACCGTAGTGAAGGAGGCTCCTGTTTCAACTACTTAGCTGGTTTGATGCTGCTGAAACTTTGAGATTTCGGTAGGGTTTTCGCACTTAAGTAGTAAATTGAGTGGTCAATCAAGCAATTCAATAAAAAGTTGTTGTCAATTCGGCAATTCAATAAAAATTTTGATACGTGATGCCTTCAAATTAATTAAAACAATTAATGGTTACCTATGAGAATTTCACTGAAAACGCAGACTTGGCGATTCACCAATTTGCTGTCTGAGTTAGCTTAAAATGGCTCATTTGCGAAGCTGAATCTTTTACCTACTAGAATAGATTCAATAGAACAGAACCCCTTCAAAATCCGAATTAAGATGCATGGAATTCGATACTTACTTGCAGTTGGCCTTTTGTTCAACAAATAAATTTTCAGCATCCATTATATGGCTACTAGCAATTTTTTCCACACATTGTAAGTAAATATAACCTGAGATAACTTTTGAACGGCGCTGATGTCTTTTAATTTTAACCGACATGCCAAATTCAAGTTAAATTGAACCTTCATGCTTAGTAAAAAAACATATTCCATGACAAAAAACGACAAAAGAAGGGCATTTATTAAAAAAAGTTATAGATCTTCCGGACAATTGGTTTGAACTTGTTACTCTGTTAAAGTAGTCCTAAAGTAGGAAGAATCTTAAACAGTTGAATAAAGACATACACGCAAGAAATCGCTAAATTAAATGTACTTGGTTCCCCATGGTACTGACGAAGTTAGCAGTGATTTATGAACAAGCTCTGAAAGAAAAGAAGAAAAACACTTGTTTTCTTAAAACATTATTTCATTACATTTATTTCCGGATCTGTGACACCGTGGCCGTTGCAGATATTAAAATCCTAATAAACATCTAACATTTTAAGAACTGTTAGGTGACTATTACAACTTTAACTTCTATTCTTCACCCTCTCGTCTCACGTTGTATCCAGAAGGATCTAAATTTTATGTGTCGGCATTGACCTAATAAAAGTTGAACTTCGCAAAATTCACATGTTTGATTGATTTGATATAAGTTTTAGGTGTGACGGCCTATGGGACTCGCGTGGAATGAAAACGGACAATAAAACGTTGTTATATCTCGATTTTAAGAATCATAGGAAGTCTAGACAAAAACCAAAAGAGCTTCTAATAAACTAAAACAACGTCCAATGAGTAAAAAATATTATTTTGCTTCTCAATTTTTGCTACGACAACTACTACAGTAATCTTACATAATTGAAACATATTCTGTCAAACATCTTTTGTTTGGGTTTCCACACAATGTGAAAAAACTTCCTTTGATTTCAATATTAGTTTTGAAATTGACAATCAGCATTTATTTCGTATCAAGTGAACGTTTACTAAATGCAGTCCTCATGAATCTTGAATCCATCAAAAAATCAATGAGATCATAGACTGAACATAAATGTGCGTATAATTATATGCTAATATCATTGACAAATAATGTATATAAATATATTGCATCCCATCATTGATCTTTATTTCATTAAATTATGCACGTTTCATGCTGGTGAGCAGATAAAAAATGTATGCTGTAGTAAGTTTCAATGTCGGTGTTTTTGGGATTTAATAAAATGGCTACATGAAACCCTCAAATGTTTTGATTTAGCGGTTTGAGGGTCCACGGGTTAGCAATTAAAATGCAATGATACATACAAATTTAATTAGTTTTTTGATTGTTTGGCGAGCGGAAGTGCTGTTCAAAGATAGCAATGTTATGTCAACCTACCATGAAGCCGGAAAACAAGAAAGAAAACAGATGATTAAGAAGTGAAGCATTTGTGCACTTGTAATTTAGCATAATTACACTAATCTATCAAAGCGACCCATCTCCTCCTCTCTATAATATAACTTTCCTAGCATAAACGGAATACAGGCGTTCAACTCGTGGATAGATGATACTATGTGGGGGAAATGGCGGCACGTTATCCGCTAAGAAAAAAATTGCAATTTTCCGATGCTTTCCCTTAAAGACCTTTAGAGGATAACAATAAAACAACAGGCATCTTAAAGGGCTTTTGAAAAGGGCCGCCGTCCAATGCTGCCGCCAAAGAAAATTGACAAAATGGCAGCCGGTACAATGCTGTCCCTTAAGGAACTTGATAAACTGGAATGTAGTTTCTGATCATCATTTAAAGAATTCCATTATATTGGAAGCATCCGTTAATAACATGATGTAAAATGGGATGTTGTATAATTTTATTCACAAATTAACTACCAAAAAATATATCCAGCGTGTTGTTTTTCAATGTTGTAGCAGTTCTATTTAACGTTTACGTAAAGACTATTAAATTCTCACAATTAATCTGAAGACACAGTTAATTTAATACCAATAAAATAGTTTTATATGACATAATGACTCTTAAAATAAACAAATATCTTAACCATCCGATTCCCCAGCTCAGTCTCTTTTTCTCGTCTATCGTATGTTCCCAATGGCCATAAATCTATCTTCCACAATGTTGTGTTTTTATTTGTTAAGATAATGTTTGAGCGACGTTGAAGCTGTTTTTATTAGTAAGCACAAATGAAAGTATTTATATGCCTCCTAGTTTATTTCAGAAACAGAAATGTTTATGCCGTTTTTCAAAACTCTTGATTATTCAAAATTTTGATAAAAAACAAACATTAATAACAAATATTAAAAACATTTTTTGAGTTTATAGCTAAACTACGCAGCAGTCGAGTATTCAATCATTATCATAGTACCATTGTATTGCTTAGAGTTTAAAGCATGTCTATTAGAAGACAACATTAACAAAATAATAAAATCAAATAAAACTTTTTAAGATCATCAAGTAGTATTCAATTAATGTGCAATTGTGTGAAAATATAAATGGGCAAGTGATCATTGGATTAGAATAACTCGACATGATATTGAGGAGGTCGCTGTTGGTTTACGAGCTGTGTAAAAAAATCCTTTCTTTTTTTACTTTAAACCAGAGGCAACCCCAATTGCTTGGGCAATCAGTGCAAATTAAAATGAATACACACAAAGTCAAGAATTTACGTTTTATCTGGCTTTATTTTTTGAGTTGGCCACACCGTGGCCGTTGCCAATATTAAATCTATGTCAAATGATCAAATCGTCTAACCTTGTATTTCGGCATGTTAATCACTACTATTTAATAAATACGAAAACCCAGCAACAATCTGCTTTGTGATAGCAGAGTCAAATAGATTAGCTTTCGCCTTCGATTAGCAAGTTAAATTTCGCTGATCCACATGTTTAATTTGAAAAATATCTTGGGTGTAATTGCTGATGGCCTACGGAACACGAGTGAAACAAAAATGGGCTCAAAAACCCTGGTTACATCAAAATTTAAATAAAAATATGAGATTTACAGTCTGTCCCTGTCGTGAAAAGGTGAGAGTTTTCCTGATATTTAGATCAATCGGAAATTGACGGACGGGCGGACAAAATGGAAGGGCTCCAGTGGGCAATGCGTTACAAAAGTGTTTAGAATGTCCGGATTACGACCTTTGCTGACTTTGTATAAGTAATGCTGTGCAACAAAATAACATCTTTTCAAATAATTACATAATTGTAAATAAAAATCAAGAGCAATGGGTTCATGAAATGCGGATAACCTAAGAATTAAAAAAAGTCTTAGTTTAAAAAGTATTACTATTATATTTAAAGGAATTTTCTTTTTTTCATGTTAAACCATCAAAGCACCAATGACCCACGGTAAATAATTTAGGCAAGTCACCATTGTGTGTTTTAGAACTTCGAAAATGTGATGAATTTCATCGATCGTGTGGTCAGCAGCTTCAAGTCCGGTCTATATGCCGGTAAAACACATCGTAAAATCCCAT